>BSBM01001668.1:422500-708006 GCA_027924585.1 Larix kaempferi | reverse complement strand
ATATATCTCTCACCTCTACCCCATAACCCTTAATAACCTCCTTTCTTATTGTCCCTCTCCCATATTCTTCCACATACACTTAACCACCACATCTTTCTCTTCCCTCAACTCATTAACCCCCCTTCTCTCTCTAACTATCACTACAACTAACCCCCACTCTTTCTCCCAAACACCCCTCTTACTCTTCCTACCCATAAGCATTCCCTCCACCCCCCTTGCTCTCCTACTTCCCCTACTCCTAAAACTCTCTCTCCCAAACCCCCTCCACCTACCACTTACCACACTTCCATCTCTTCATCTCTCTCTCCCCAACCTCCAAACACTTGCCCAACCCCCATTCTCTCTCTCTCTCTCTCTCTCACACACACACACACACACCCACACACACATAAACACACACACAGACAAACAAACAAACTGCGTTTGCTATATTTAAAATTAACTACCCTCCTCTCTCTCTCTCTCCCCTCCTCTCCCTAAACCTTACAAACCCCCTCTCTCACTCTAATACTTACAAACTTTGTCTCCCTAACTCTTACCAATCTCTTCATCTCTCTCTCCACTCCTCTCTATCTCTCTATCCACCCCTCTCTCTCTCTCTCTCTCCACTCCTCACTCTCTCTCTTTATCCCTCTCTATAAACCCCCCTTGTCTTCCCATAACATTAAACCCCCTCATATCTCTCTGTCACTATCTCTCTCTTCCCTACTCCACCTACAGCTAACATTTATTTCTCTCTCTTTCCCCAAACTTATATCCCCCCTCTCACCCATAGAAACTCTTAAAACCTCTAATCCCTCGTCCCTCTCCCTAAACCCCCTACAAATATTCCTACCCATAGCAACCCCTCTTCACCCCATCTCTCTCTCCTACTCCACCTACCCTGAAAAATCTCTCTCACTATCTCTCTCCTAAACCCCTACAATGTACCACCCCCTATCTCTCTCTCCTCCTACCTCTCTCTCTCTCTCCCTCCCTCTCTCCCTCTCTCTCTCTCTCTAGCCCCACCTCTACCCCCATTCTATAAAGATTCCCTAATATTCCCTAAATATCTACCCCCAAACCCCATACCCTAATATTTATCTCTTTCTCTTCCTCAAGCTACCTGTTCCACCCTACCCTTATTAACTAACACCCTCCCCTCCTCGACCTGGACTCCCTCTCTCTCTCTCTCTTTGTCAATTCCTCTCTCTCTATCCCTCTCTCTCTCACACACACACACACACATGCATCCCTCTGCTCCTCCACATATGTCTGATTCCCAACCCAGTCTCCCTCCCAACCTCTTAGTGCCTCGCTACCCCCCATTCTCTCTCTCTCTCTCACACACACATACACATGTACTACCCTATCACTAACCTCCCTCCTATATCTATCTCCAATCCTCTCCCTAGCCCCTACTAAACACCTCTCTTAATCTCTCACAACCCTACTCCTCCCCTTACCTCTAATACCCAATCCTCTATCTATCTATCTATCTATCTCTTTCCCTAACCCTTAATACCCACCTATGCAACTATCTCTCCTTCCTAATCCTGTAGATACATAAAACCTCTAACCTTCACTCTCTACCCAAACCCCCTTACAACCCTCCTCTCTCTCACACCCTCTCACTACCCCTAACCCACCATCTCTCTCTAGCATACCCCACACATTCTTTCTCTAATACACCCTCTCTCTCTCTTACTCCTATTCCCATAATAGCCTCCCTCCCATTACAATAAACCACCCTCCTCTCTCTCTCTGTGTGACACACACACACAAACCTATGCTCCTAAACCTACCACTATCCTCCAACCATCTCTCCCTCCCAACTCCTTAAAACCCTACTTCTCCCATTCTCTCTCTCTCTCTCTCTCTCTTTGTCACACCCACCTATGCCTCCCCCTACAACAAACCTCCCTCCTTTTTTATCACTCTCCATTTATCTCCCTAACCCTTACTAATTCCATCTCACTCTCTCAATGTTCAATCCCCAACTGTCACTCTCCCTCCATCTCTCCCTCTCTCTCTCTCTCTCTCACACACACACACACACAAACACACCCCCTCTAATTGTCCACCTACCCATAAATCCCACACCACCTCTCTCTCTCATATTCCCCCTCACCATTATCAACCCCCACTCTCACTCTCTCTCTCCCCTATTCCTCCAATGAGACCTAACCCACACACCTCTCTCTATGCCATCCCCTGAAACCCTGCTTTCTCATTCTCACTGCCCCTAACCCCCCATTATCTCTCCTTAACAACCTCATACTCTACCTACCCATCACAACCTACTCCACCCCCACTCTCTCCCTCTTCTACTCCCCCTACCACTAACCCTCTCCCTCTCTCCCCTAATCGCCCAAACCCTCCACTCATTAACCCCCCTTACATCTCTCTCTCTCACTCACTTTAAATCCCCTACTCCACCTAACCCTAATCCCCACCCCTCTCTCCCTCCCAAATCCTACCACTACCACTAACAACCCTCTTTTCTCTCTCTCCACTCTCCCTAACCCTTAGTCATCCCCCCCTCTCTCTCTCACCCCCCTACTCCTCCCCCTCCTCCTCCTCTCTCTATCCCCCTTATTACTCCAAACCCTTACTAACCCCATCCCTCACTCTCTCTATTGAATTCCTCCAACTACATCTCATTCCCACCCCTCTCTCTCTTCTCTAAACCTCTAATTCCCCCCTCTCACACACACTCTTAGTACCCCTAACCCGTCCTCATTCCCAAACCCTAGTAATAGCCCTCCAAGCATCTCTCTCTCCCTCCCCCACCCCTACTCCTCCCCATAGTACTAACACCTCTTAATCATCTCTCTCTCTCCTCCCCTATGTAACCCATACTAACCCCTCTCTCACTCTTTCCCTCCCTGCTGATCCACCTAAATCTAACACCCAACCCTCTCTCTCTAATCAAACCTTTAATACCCCCCCTCTATCTCTCACTCTCAGTACCCCACTCTTTTTCTACCTCTCCTGCCCCCCTCTCCCCCTACAACTCTACAACTTAACCCCCCCTCTCTCTCTATCTTCAACCACCCTACAACCTACCTTCCTTATAACTTCCCTAATCATCAATAAACCCCTACCACTCCCCCCACCATGGCCTCTATCTCTTTATTTATACCAATTATTGTCCTCTTCCTTACCCCTTCCAACAATACCCCTTCTTCCCTTAATCCCTCTCTATGCCTCGATCTCTATCAACTTCTCTCAAACAAACCACCTCTTCCCCTACCACTAATCACCCACAATGTCTTAACTAACCCCATTTACCCTCTCTCTCTCTTTCTCTCTCTCTCTCTCTCTCACACACACACACATACCTCTCTACTCTTCCAAATAGACTTAACCCCCACTTGCCTCTCTATCTCCAGAACCATGAAACCCTTATATCCACTGCTGTGTTCTTTCTTTCTATCTCTCTCTCTTGCACACCACCTTTCTACTCCCCCTACAACTAACCATGCTCCTATATATCTCTCTCAATTCCTCTCTATAACCCTTACTATCCCTATATCTCACTCTCTCACCCCCCCTTCCTCTCCTCTTACCTTTAAGACTCACCTCACCTCTCTCTCTATCACACAACCATAAGAACCTCTTCCTCTTAAGACTTATTAACCTACTCTCTCACTCTCTCTTTCCCCTTCTCATCTACCTACACCTAACACCCACACTTCTCTCTCTACCCCAATTCCCCAATGCTCCCCCTCTCTCTCCATCACTCTCACTATCCATAACCCCAACAATATCTCTCCCCATCCCCCCTCCAAGTCTCCCTACCTATAAAAAACACCTTCACCCCACTTTCTCTCTCCTACTCCTCATACCCATAAACCTGTCTCTCACTCTAACTCTCTCCCTCCTAAACCACCTCCCCCTATAACTTAGCACCCCCATCACTCCTTCTCTCTCTCCTCTTCTCCTCCACATATCATTGAACACCACTCCCTTGTCTCATTCCCAACTAACCTCATATCTTTCTCTCTCCCCTCCTCTCCTTAACACCTCCTAATCCCTTGTCTAACTGTCTCACACCGCTACCTCTCCCCCTACCCCCAACAAACCCTACACCTCTCTCTCTAACCTCTTCCCCTGAACCCATATTAACCCTCTTTCTCAATATCTGTCTCCCCTATACACCTCTACCTACACAAAAATACCATGCCTCCCTCTCTCCTGCAACCCACTAACATCCCCCCCTCTCTCACTCTCACTACCTTGAACCCCCGACTCTCTATCCCTAACACCGCTCCTATTTTCCCTACCAATAATCATCACCTAAAACCCTCGTCTCTTTCTATTCTACTACCCTTACTTCTAACCCTCTCTCTCTTTTCTCTGTCCATCACCCTAATTACCCAGTCCTCTCTATCTCTTTCTCTCTCTCACTTCTACTCCATAACCCTTACTAAACCCCTTTCTCACTCTCCCTCTCCCATATTCCTCCACATACACCTAACCCCTACAAATATCTCTCCTCACAAACTCCTGAAACCCCCTCTCCCTCCAATTGTAAATACAATTTACCCCCACTCTCTCTACCTGACCCCCCTCTTACTCTCCCTACCAATAAACATGTCCTCATCCGCCTGTCTTTCTCTCTCCCTCTCTCTCTCCTAGACCCCGTACCCCTAAGCCTCTCAGTTCTATCTCCCCTAAACCCCTTACACCTACCACTTAATACCCCTATTTCTCTCTCTCTCTCCCCGAACTCCCAAACACCCACCCACCTCTCCATTCTATCTCTTTTTCTATCTCTCTCTTTAACACACAAACACATTGCTCATATTTCTCTCTCTCCACTCCTATCTCTATCTCTCTAATCCTCTCTCCCTACACTCTTCTCTCTCACTCTCTAAACCCCCTTATCCTCCCATACCATAAATCCCCCTCCTATATCTCCCTAACTCTCTCTATGTTCCCTGCTCCTAATGCCTAACACCTACCTCTCTCTCTACCCCAACCCCAAACAGACCCCGTCACTCACATACAAACTCTCACTAACTCTAAACCAATCTCCCTCTCCCTAAGCCCCTCCTACTTTCCCTACCCTTAACCACTATTTCCACCCCCTCTCTCTCTCCTTCTCCCAATACACCTAAAAATATCACTCAAACTCTCTCCCCACTAGACCCCTCCACTACAACTTACCACCCCAATCTCTCTCTCCACACCCCAATTCACCACCTCAAACAACTTACAAAACTGCTCATCTCTCTCTCTCTCTCTCTCTCTCTACCCCAATCTCTACCCCCTTCTCTATAACTTTTGTAATATTGCCTAAATGCCTACCACCCATCGCCCTGCTTTGATCTCAATCCATTTCTCTTATCTAACCCCCCTCCTTGACCCTACCCTTTATAACCAAAAACCTATAGTCCTCATCCCCAACTCTCTCTCTCTCTCTCTCTCTCCACCCCCTAATTCACCTACCCCCTGGATCTCTGTCTCTCTCTCTCTCTCTTTCAATAGCTACTCCAACTACCCCTAATCCCCACCCCTCTCTCCATCCCAACTCCTACCACTACAACTAACACTTCTCTTTTCTCCTTCTCCTCTACACTCCCCAACACTTACTAACCCCCCCCCTCTCTCTCTCACCCCCTACTCCTCCCCCTCCTCCTCCTCTCTCTATCCTCCTTATTCCTCCAAACCCTTACTAACCCCCTACCTCACTCTGTCTACCAAATTCCTCCAACTACACCTAATTCACACCCCTCTCTCTCTTCTCTAAACCCTAATTCCCCCCCTCTCACAAACACCCTTAGTACCCCTAACCCCAACTCTCTCCAAAACCTAGTAATACTCTCCCTAAGCCTTTCTCTCTCTACCCCACCCCCTACTACTCCCCATAGTGTTAGCACCCTTTAATCCTCTCTCTCTCTCCCCCTCTTCTATGTAACCCATATTAACCCAATCTTTCACTCTTTCCCTACCCTACTCCTCCACCTAAATCTAATACCCAACCCTCTCTCTCCCTAATAAAAATTTGAATAACCCCATCCATCTCTCACTCTCAGTACCCCAAAATTTCTCTATATCTCCCTCCTGATACCACTCATACTCTCCCTTAGCCATTATTTCTCTCTTCTACTCCCACTCCTGATAACCACCTCTATGTGTGTGTGTGTGTGTGTGTGTCTCCCCTAATTCCAATCCTATTGCCACTTAGAACAAACCTGTTTCTTTATCCCCAACCCCCTAACATCCCCAATTCTCTCTATCTCGCTCATATAGACATGCCACTACTCCTCCTGTTAGCACTAAAACACCCACTTTATCCCTCTCTCTCTCTAAGGCTTACCACCTCTCTAAATCTCTGAACATGCTACTCATTCCCCTATGTTTAACCCTCCTTCTCATCTTTATGTATTTATATAACCCTTACTAATCCCCTTCCCCTACAGCTAAACCCTTCCCCTATATCTATCACACTCTTACAATATATAACCCCAATCTCTCTCTCCCTGACCTTCTTCCTAATATTCCTACCAATAACCACCCCCTCTACTCCACTCCCTATTTATCTCTCCTACTCACTCTACCCCTAAATGCCCTTTCTCTCTCTCTCTCTCTCTCTCTCTCTCTCTCTCTCCACTCTATACACCCCTTCTCTCTTACTTCTTGAATCTTCCCTAAAACCTTCCTCCCCCATTTTTATCTGTATCTATTTCTCTCCACCGACCCCCTCCTCCTCCTACACTAATTTCCCACACTGTCCCCTAATCACCCATTGGATCTCTCTCTCTCTCTCTCTCTCTCTCTCACACACACACACACACACACACACCCCTCTTCTCCTCCACCTACCGATAACCACGACCCCCTTTCTCTCTCCCAACCCACTACCTTTCTATCTCTCTTTATCACACAAACACCCATCCATTACTACCCCTACAACTAACCCCTTCCTCTCTCTATCAATCTCTTCCACTTTCTCTTTATAACCCTTAATATCCTTCTATCTAATTATTCGACCCCCATACTCCTACCCCTACCTTTAACACCCCCTCCTCTCTCTCTCTCTCTCTCTCTCTCTCTCTCTCTCTCTATCTCCCTAAGACTTACTAACCCCTTCTCTCTCTCTCCCCTCTACTCCTTAACCTACACCTAACCTCCACCCCTTTCTCTCACACCCTTACTCCCCCCTTCCCTCTCTCTCAGAATTTCACTATGCCTAAAACCCCCTCTCTCTTCCTAACCCCACTCATATTGTCCCTAATATCTCCCCATCCCATTGACACCCTCCCTCTCTACCTCTCATAGTCCCCCTTCCCCTACCTCTTATCAACAACTCCTCTCTCTCACCCAACCCCCTAACACCCCCAATTATCTTTCTCTCTCTCTATCCCTTACTAACCTTGTCTCTCACTCTCTAACCACTATACTCCTCACCATAAATTTAACCCCTGTTGCTTTCTCTTTGTCTCTCTTTGTCCCTCTCTCTCCTATTCTGCAATACACTAACTAAATTCCTCTCTCACTTTGTTTGTAACCTATTCCTCCACATACACCTAGCACCCACCCCTCACACCTTCCACCAACCACCTACCTCTCTATCACATTCTCATTACACCTAACCCACCACTCTATCTACATAACTAGCCTCCTACTATCCATAGCCATATCTGCCCCCTTGATTCTCTCTCTCTCTCTCTCTCTCTCTCTCTCTCCCTCTCCCTAACCCTAACCCCACCGCTCATCCTACTAATATCCCTCCCCTACATCTCACCACCCTCCAAATTTGCTATTATTCCCTAAGACCTTGTCCCCCAACCCCCACTACAATCTCTATCTATTTGACTACCCAAATACGCATCCTCCCCTGTTTCCCTAATCACCCACACCCTTCCCTCCCTCCTATTTCCATGACTCTCTCTATGTTTCTCCCTCTCTCTCTATCACACACACACACCCCTCTACTCCATGCACCTCTAACCCACTCTCTCTCCCTCTCTTTAATTGTCCACCTACATTGAACCCCACCACTCCTATCCTCCAACCCTCTACCACCTCCCCTTTCTCTCTCTCTCTTACACACACACACACACCTACTTACCTCCTTACCACTAAGCTACATCCACTCTCTCTATATATATATATCTATCTCTCTCCTCTCTATAACCCTTACTGACATAGTTTCTCACTCTCCCTCACAACTAGTCCTGCTCCTCTTGTTAACACCCAAAATGTGCTCACTAGCTCATTCCCTTATTCACATGACCCATTTGTCCACTTTTTCCACCATTTGAGCCTCTAAAACCATCAAAAGGTCACCAAAAAGACCATAAGACACCTTTTTGCCCTCAAAATATGTATTTTTCCTCAAAAAACACAAAAAACCCTAAAAAAGGGTCCAAAATTCCCCAAAAATATTACAAGGGTATAAAAATATAGAAAATATTCAAAAAAGGAAAAAAGGGGGAAAAAGTACCTAAACCATGTTGGTTAATACCATTGGTTTCCTTAAAACCATAATGGTATTCCCTATCACCAAAAACTATAAAAAGGTGATAGGGGCTCCTCACTTTTCATGCGCAATTCATCCTATCCTTATGCTGCCAAATTTGCTTTGAGAGCCATTGCCTCCCATTTCGAGTTTGAAGAATCCCATTGAAGCTTTGGAAAAGAAGAGACCATTGGATATTGGAGCTTCTCAACCTTGGAGTTGCTCAACACCCATCATCCTCACCATTTGAGGTAATACAAAACTAAATTCTTTTAAATCTCTTGTCTTATTTGCTGATTGTTATCAATCTAGTTCTTTATTTCTCTTATACATGCTAATGTTAGATTAGACTAAGTTTATTATTATTTTCGTTTCATTCGAGACTGCTATTAAAAGTTAATAGGTGCATCCTTGCACATACTTGGTTGAAAAACCAAGCAACAGTTTTTTGCGACTCCGCTGGTATTTGAATTTTTGAATCTTAAACTTTAGCTTTAGATCTTCATTTTTTACTAGTTTTTACCATTCCAATTTGCAAATCTGCCATACTAGACAACATTTTCATTGCTGCCCTAGCTTTTGGTCCTTTCTGTAACCTTTAACAACCCAAAATTTCACTTTTCCATTTTGTTTCCGGTGACCATTTTTCCATTTTCGCATCGCACCTTTTCACTCGATAGTCGCGCGGCTCATCACGGCCTCGCGACCTTTTTCTGTGCTACACATCGTGGCTTCGTGACTTTTTCCCATGCTGCACATTACGGCTTCAAGGATTATGGGAGTACAATGATGATAGAACAAAACTGCAGATTCACCCAACCGAATGTGTCATGAACGGAGTATCTTGGTGGCCAATTTTTAGGATTGTCTACCTGGTGTCCCTCCCAGTAGGGGGATATCTAGCCTTTGATTCCACATTTTATATTATCTGACTTGGATTTCATCACCTTGTAGAGGATATACCTTGTTGATTCATAATACCACTTTTAGTTAGGCATTTGCATGCTCTGCTACCCCCTTGGTCTAGTGAGCACCACTTTTTTCTAGGAGCTGATTGATTTTTCGTATTCTGACCACTTTTCTTGATTACTCCACTTACTATAGCACAACTGTTATAGTAAGTGCTTTTGAGGTTGGTTGTTGGCCTGGGAGCCATTGTTTTTTCAAACTCCCCTCCTACACACATCGTTGCACTAGGGTCTTGAGTTTTTTATCTCACCACCATTCATTGGCATTTCTAGACATCTCTCACCATTGAGAACTTAAGATGATCCCGACGTTTTTAGGGTGAACCCCCTCATTTCGGTACACTTGACTCTACACGTCATAGACGTAGAGCATTATCCCTTGAATCCACATGTCATCGACATAGAACCCAGTCATCCGATTCTAATGCACCTCATTTCACATTTGATTCTGAGGCTGAATCCGAACACCCTACCGAGACATCACCAACCAACCCCATGGCTGGATCACAAAATGACCCCCTTTTCACCAGTGTTGTTCGGGCTACATCAACAACCCCCGCCAAACAATGATGAGTACAAACAATGCCCCAGACCTTTCTAGGGCTACATCTCATTCTGGAGTTACAACTTCGTATGCTCAATTAATACACACCCACCACACTCATGGAACCTACTGTCCACCACAATGTTATGGGAAAGCACCATCAACTTATGTACCATATGCATATTATAACCAGGTGGCCCACCAGATTCCAGTTCAACCACAAGCCCAAGTGACTTATTATCCTCAACAAGAAACACCTCTTGCTCCAACACTTCCACCAGCTCAAGGTTACCCACCACCACAACAAACACCAGGTCCACCTCAGAACCCTCCTGCTTACTACCCACCGCAACCTGCTCCATAGCCTACATGACCTCAAAACCCACCTACTTCCCAAGGGCATGTCTACACATAGCAAAACCAACCTCCAAACCAGAACAACCAGCGTAACCAAGGAGGTCAACAACATCGCGGAAGAGGGCGTAACCGTAGAAACAACCAACAATACAACCAAGGTGCACCACCACCTAATCCTCCAAATAATAATAACGCTGCTCCCCCCATCCAAAACCCTGATTGTACACCGAAACAGGCCAAAAATAATTACTTGAGAACAAACCATCCATGTTCCATATGTGGAGTCTATGGCCATTACACACATAATTGTCCCCATTTAGATTGAGCACGTCAACTCTGGACCGACAATGCCCAACGAAAAGGACATGCTGCACAACTAGCACCTCCTCCTCAGCAACAACCCATGATATTGCAAAATACCTTACTAAACCAAGGCACAGTAAACACTCATCCAAATGATCCCTCTCAAGGATCCACTGCAACACAGTAGCAAATTACTTACGCGGCAGCCGACTACCAGCATATAGAGTCCAACACTCAACATTTGCTAATGATGTCAATCTTCAAACCTGATGAAACCAATATAGCTCAGCCCCTGACGTCACACCTACTGACCCATCTCCGAGTACCCTGCCAACCGACCAACCTCTCCGCATACCCAATGTGCCCATGGATGAAGGTACCAAAGCACCTCGTTTCCCTTTGAGACGAATTAACAATAACCCTAACGCTCGTGCAACTTCCAACTATAACATTGTAGAGGATTTAGCTCAGTCCCCGCCGCTATGTCCGCTCTAGAAATCTTAAAAAATTGTCATGCATAGAGAAAATTGTTGTTATCTGCCATTGGTGCCATAGATCCTAACGACTCTAACATGATGGCTTTCAACTTAGAACAAGCTGAACCTTGCCTACCTTCATCTCTAGCTTTTCAAGTTTCCATCTCCATTCGCAACCTCGTCGTTCATCGATGCATAATCGATGAAGGGGCCTCTACCTGCGTTATGTCGACTTTTGTATGGCAGAAACTTGGATCCCCAATGCTACAACTGTCTTTTAAATTTTGAGCATTAATTCACAATACTCTTGGATCTTTACTGAGAGAATAACATATACAGTATATCAATGCATAACAATCACAATAAGCATGACAAGCATCACAAGAATCAAAAGCATGAGAGACAAGAGACACAGAGTTTCCGTGGGGAAAACCCTAAGGTGAAAAACCCCACAACTTCCTTAGAGATAGAGAGAGAAATGGCCCAACCAAAGTACAACCAAAATACACTGAGATATACTCCTAGTAGCAGATGATCCTCCTCCTCACTAGTGTGCCACTTTTTGAGTGAGAGAAGTGTGAGTTTCCGAGTGATGAAAATAAATATCTCCTGATCTCTATTTATACTAGTCTGTTTGCCCAGTTACACTATGGGGCCGACTTGTCTGGCTAGGTACATCCACAATATAATATATATTTTAGGGCCGACCACACACATGGTGGTCTAATAACCCGTCACCAAGTACACACACTTGCGACACTTGCCAATACACATGACGACACTTCCTTATAGAGGAATAACACATCTCTTATAAAGGTACAATAAATATATATGAAATACATAGATGAAATACATTCCGAAGTTACATATACATCAACACTCCCTCTTAACTAGGAAGGTATTTCTCGACACAGTTCTGCTAGACAAGTCTTCTTCTCGGGATCATCATCATCGATGCATCGTCATCATCATCATCATTGCTACTGCTATCTCAACCAATCTCTGACTCTACTCGTCATAGGAAGTTATACAGAGCCATTCCTTTTTCATACTGGATGTAGGCCCACTACCTGCAAGTCATCATCATCACTATCCATACTGTGGAATTCTCAGGACTTATTACATGTGTCAGAAGACCTTGCAAGAGCATCCCAAGCTGTTATGAGCACACAGCTCTACCTATAGGATCTACCAGGGCCATATTATATGTGACCTCACCACAAAACCTTGCAAGAGCATCCCAGGCTGTTACGAGCACACAGCTCTACCTATATGATCTCCCAGGGACAGATTATATGTGGTCACCACCAAACCTTACAAGAGCATCCCAGGCTGTTACGAGCATACGGATCTACCTATAGGATCTCCCAGGTACAGATTATATGTGGACATGGCAAAAACTTGCAAGAGCATCCCAAGACTTATTACGGGCACACAACCCAACCTATCGGATCTCCCAGGGACAGATTATATGCCATAGGACAAAACCTCGAAAGAGCATCTGCCAGATATCCCAGGGACAAATTATATGCCATAGGCAAAACCTTGCAAGACTATCTACAGATCTCCCAGGTCGAAATTATATGTCCTCCCAGAGCAAAACCTCAAAAGATCATTTGCCAGATATCCTAGGGCCAAATTACATGCCATAGGCAAAACCTTGCAAGACTATCTGCAAATCTCCTAGGGCCAAATTATATGCTCATCTACACAACCTGATCCACAGCCATAGGGTATCAACCGGATACTCACCATACATCATCCTGATATACACATGATCATCCTGATCATCATCACTGCAACATCCTGCTGCATATCATCTGGAGCAACATCCTGAAGCTCGTCATCCATGATCATCCTGATCATACAATGCATCTACTTGATGCATACCAAGTATCTACCTGATACATATCATCATACATGATCCACCTGATCATATAGTGTATCCACCTAATACAAATACAAATACATGATACATATCAACATACATGATCCACCTGATCACAGAATGTATCCACTTGATACATATACAGATACATGGTCCAAGCATCCAGCATGATGCATATACAAAATACATACAAATGATCCAACTGATCATATCCAGCATCCAACATGATGCATACATACATATACATATAAATGATCTGACTGATCATATCCAGCATCCAACATGATGCGTACATACATATATAAATGATCCAATTGATCATATCCAGCATCCTCCTGATGCAGATACTGAGTAGTAACTGGAGCATCATCCTGATGCTCATCATCCAGTGCTTACATCCATAGCCATGTGAAGGATCCTCCTTCCAACATGCTTGGAATGGCTTCTGCAAATGTGTCCATCACTTCTTCCTTGAAGTGTCATCAATCTGAAGAACACGAAGCCTCTCCCTGAAGTACTCTAGTGGTTTCGTCAACACATCTGCAATCTGCTCATCCGTCGCAATGTACAGGAGTTTCACAGCTCCTCTTTGCACCATATCCCTGATATAGTGATATTTGATCTCTATGTGTTTCGACCTGCCATGAAACACACAACTCTGGTTATCACAGAAGATACCAGTAGCATCCAACGGGAGATCAAATAACTCAGACAGTAGCTTTCAAAGCCATACTACCTCACAACTAGATGAACAGGCTACAACATACTCTTCCTCAGCTGTACTCAATGCTACACAGGACTGCCTCCTGCTAAACCAAGAGATCACACTGGATCCCATACTGAAGTAGCACCCAGATGTGCTCTTCCTATCTAGAGCACTGCCAGCCCAATCTGAATCAAAATAACCCTACAGGTTAAACTTTTGATTCGCTTCATACTTGAGCCCATAATCCACTGTACCCTTCAGGTACCTCAGAACATGCTTTACAGCAACGAGGTGAACACTCCTCGGATCCATCAGGAACTGGCTCAATGTGTTCACCGCAAAGCAAATATCTGGTCTCGCGTTCGTCAGGTACATCAAGGACCCGATCATTTGACGATACATAGAGACATCAACCGGCTCAGATGAAGCATCACAAAGAAGCTTCAGATTCGATTCCATAGGTGTGGCCATGGCCTTGAAATCCATCATCTTGAACCTCTTCAGGATATCTATAGTATACTTCCCTTGTCCAAGGAAGATCCCATTTGTATTGTGCTACACCTCCATACCTAGGAAATAGTGCATCATTCCCAAGTCCTTCATATCAAACTTAGCAGCAACCTTCCTCTTTGTATCTGCAATCAATCTGTCATCTCCTATTACAAATAAGTCATCCACAGACAGGAGCAGAATCACAGGATTCCCTTCCTCAACCTTGTAGTAAAAGTTAGAATCTGCTTTACTCTTGGTAAAGCCCAAGCTAGATAAGAAATTGTCCATCCTACCATACCAAGTTCTGGGAGCTTGCTTCAATCCATACAATGCCTTCTTCAATCTACACACATATGACTCCCTGTGATGTGTTTCAAAATCGAGTGGCTGCTCCACATATACTTCCTCTTCAACTACACCATTCAAGAAAGAAGTCTTGACAACCATCTAGTGTATTTTTAATTTCATTGCTGTAGCCAGGGAAAGTACTGTTCTGATGGAAGTATACCTGGCTACAGGTGCAAAATTTTCTTCATAATCTATTCCCTCTTTCTGAGAGAAGCCATGAGCTACAAATCTTGCCTTGTATTTCTCTACACTGCCATCTGCAGCATGCTTGATTTTGTAGATCCATTTAGAAGTCACAACAGACTTCTCTTTAGGTCTTGGGACAACATCCCAAACATCATTCTTCATTATTGATTGGTATTCCTCGACCATGGCATCCTTCCATTCTTTCTTTTCCACTGCTTCTTCATAACTAGAAGGTTCTTTATTCATGATGTCACAGAGTAAAGCAACATAGCTAGTATGTGATCTGGTTCTCTTCTTTGCTCTATGTTCTTCTTCTAGAATGCCAAATCTTTCTACATCTTGAATGAGCTCTCTAGCCCATGCAGGTTTTCTCTTGTAAGAGTTATCCTCACGGGGTGGATCTACAGGTTCTTGCGGATCTTCAAACTCACGAACAACTTATGGAATTGCTTCAGTCATGGTAGTGTCTTGAAATCTAGTTTCCTTAGGTTCTTTATAAACTTTGATAGGTGCCTTCCTTGATTTGATGAATGATGAGTTTTCATCAAATGTTACATCTCTGCTGACATCAATCTTCTTGAACCCTGGAAAGTATATTCTATAAGCCTTCAAGCTTTCACTGTAACCCACAAAGATACCTTTCTTTCCTGAAGGATCTAGTTTAGTCCTCTTTTCCTTTGGGACATGTGTGTATACTGGACAACCAAATATTCTAAGATGGCTGACTTCAGGTTTCTTACCAGAAAAGACCTCTTCTGGTGTTTTGTTGTCCAATATCTTGTGGGGTGTTCTGTTCTGCACATATACATCTATTCTAGCTGCTTCTGCCCATAGATGCATAGGTAGATCCTGATCATGCAACATTGCCCTTGCTGCTTCCATGATTATTCTGTTCTTCCTTTCTACAATTCCATTCCGTTGAGGACTATAAGGAGCAGTTAACTCCCTCTTAATCCCTAAATTACTGCAAAGCTTCTTGAAGTCACCTGAGGTGAATTCTCCACCATTGTCGAATCTGAATGTTTTGATCTTCTTGTCAGTTTTATTCTCCATCAAGGTTTTGAATTCCTTGAACTTATCAAACACCTCATCTTTGTTCTTCAAGGAGTATACCCAAGTCTTCCTGGAGAAGTCATCAATGAATGAGACATAATAAACATACCCACTTAGAGAACTGGATGACATAGGACCACATACATCTGAGTGGATGATTTCCAGGATACCTTTTGCCTTGCTTTCACTACTTGGGAAAGCCTTCTTAATGTTCTTACCTTTTGCACATCCTTTGCAAACACCTTCATGTTTGGTCTTGATTTCAGGAAGACCCTCTACAGCCTTGCTTGTAATTGGAAGTGCCCTATAGTGCATATGAGCAAGTCTTCTATGCCAAAGTTCACTTGGGTCCATGGATTCATGCACCATGGCATGTTCCGGTTGTCCCTTCAATTTATACAAACCTCCCTCTTGCTCTCCAATCACTAGTGAATCATTTATGGTCTTTCCCTTTGGCCACATTAGGACTTGGCCATCCACAAATGCAACCCTCATACCTTTTGCATCCAATGCAGAGATGGAGAGTAAGTTCTTCTTGAGCCCAGGTACATAAAGAACTTCTTTCATCTTCAAAGATTTTCCAGAATCTAGGTTATAGGAGGCTTCACCACTTCCTTTGATTGGGTATTGATAATCATCCCCAAGTTTCACCTTATGGGGTGATTCATGTTCATATAGGTTTACAAAAGATTCCTTAAACCCAGTCATGTGTTTGGAAGCACCACTGTCAATTAACCAATCATTACAACCATGGGAGATAGTACCTGTGAGAGCAGAGATTAGAACATACTCTTCTTCACTTGATGAGTCATCATCACCTTCAGCCCTAGCCTTCTTCTTTGGAGGTTCATCATCTTCGGCAGCATGAGCATGGAACTTTCTTTTGTTGCCCTTCTTCTTCTTGCTAGAGTTGATGTTATCCCTTTTGTTCTTGGAACATTCTGAAGCAAAGTGACCCTTCTCATTGCATGAGAAACATCTTACATCCTTCTTATTCTTTTGTTGGTTGTGATAGGATCTCCTGAAGTGAGAGTGCTCCTTCTTGGGCTTGCTTCTTTTGGTGTGGGCTACGAGAGCTTGATCTTCACCTCCCATCTTTTCTTCACGAGCTACAAGCCTAACTTCTTCTTGAGAGCATTCCTCCCACAATTTACTGAAAGAGATCAATTTCTTTCTTGCACAGATTCCTTGAATAAAGGAGTCCCATGACCTAGGAAGGCCATTCAGAGTGGTCATAACAACTTCACCATTATCCACTACTTCATCCACGGCTTCAAGTTGTTCCTTGATCTGAGAGACCATGGAGAAGTAAGATTGAATGGTTTCTCTATTCAACATCTTGACCCCTTTCAATTGATTCCATGGAGTCATCTTCTGATTTATGTTCTTCCCTTCAAATAGCTTGGTCAAAGAGTTAAACATAGCCTTGGGTGTCTTCAGAGAAGACACATGGGGTATGAGATGGTCTTTAATAGAATGAACAATGATTCTCTTTGCCTTGACCAAGTTCTTCTTATGCAATACCTTAGCCTCTTCATCCTCTGGGATAGGGACGTCTTCTTTTATATATGAGTCCAACTCATTCTCTTCCAGGATTAACCCAATCCTATACTTCCAAGCTCAGAAGTTATCAGCCCCTTCAAGCTTATCCTCAAGCTTGGTGTGGTGAGACATCTTAAAGAGTACTTCAAATGGAAATAGAAAAGATTTAGGTCTTACGACTTGAAGTGCTGAAAACTGAATCTGGTCCTAGATTAGGGTTTGTCGAAAAAACCCTAAAAATTCAAAATGTGAATCTCCACTTTCTAAAAGGATGGAAAGATGCGCCTTGATGAGCTGATCATCCTGGTGTATTCAGAATTTGAGATCAGCAAAGCTTTACCCTTCAGATTTTCCTTTTTGTGCTCCCGGGTTCACTCGGGAAAGCCCTGAATTAGGGTTTGAGTTTCCCGGATATCTACCCAGCCAAAAATATTGATCCAAAGCTTTAAACTTCGATTTTTGCAAGGAGCTTCCAGCTATGTCTTCAGATTTTAGAAATTCCTATTTTTGAGGAAACCCTAATTTGTAGGGTCAAATCTGAAAATGCTCAGAATTGAATTTTGATTGGACAGATAGATTCTCCTTGATGAGTAGAGTCAATCTACTATACTGCTTTTCCAAAATCTGTGGAGAGAAACCCAATAAACAAGAAACTCAAGTTTTCGTCACTGCAAAATGTCTTCTTCTCAGGTTAGCTCTGATACCATGTTAAATTTTGAGCATTAATTCACAATACTCTTGGATCTTTACTGAGAGAATAACATATACAGTATATCAATGCATAACAATCACAATAAGCATGGCAAGCATCACAAGAAACAAAAGCATGAGAGACAAGAGACATAGAGTTTCCGTGGCGAAAACCCTAAGGTGAAAAACCTTACAACTTCCTTAGAGATAGAGAGAACAATGGCTCAACAAAAGTAGAACCAAAATACACTGAGATAGTATCCTAGTAGCAGATGATCCTCCTCCCCACTAGTGCACCACTTTCTGAGTGAGAGAAGTGTGAGTTTTCGAGTGATGAAAATAGAGATCTCCCGATCTCTATTTATACTAGTTTGTTTTCCCAGTTACACTATGGGGCCGACTTGTCTAGCTAGGTACATCCAAAATATAATATATATTTCAGGGCCGACCCCACACATGGTGGTCTAATAACTCATCACCAAGTACACACACTTGCAACATTTGTCAATACACATGATGACACTTCCGTATAGAGGAATAACACATCTCTTATAAGGGTACAATAAATATATATGAAACACATTCCAAAACTACATATACATCAACACTGTCAACTACCACATTACGAGCTTACGATGGCCGTGTAGCTCAACCTCAAGGTTTGTTAGTGAACATACGCATACAGCTTGGGGGATAACTGTTTCTCATGGATATAGAGGTCATTAACGCCCAACTTGATTACAATCTCCTTCTAGGATGAAGCTACATGTATAAAATGAAAGCTGTCGTTTCTTCATTTTTTCGCCTCATGATGTTCCCCCATGAAGGACGCATAGTCAAAATTGACCAGATTACATACTATGATCCCAATGCCCCTGCTGCGCCTGAGAACGTTCTTCCCATGATCGAACAACCCGTTCTAAGTGTGCCCACATCATTCATCTCCTCAGTTGGACCAAGGATATATTCGAATACCCCCATGACCACCACATTCCCTTCTATCCCACCCCCTCTCCAGGTAACTGAAGTATTTGATTTATGCACCCTCTCGCAAAATGAACAACAACATACTCAGCCAATACCACTACCACCCACCATGCCTAGTCATATCGGAACGACACTGATTCACACTATCCCCTTCTTGTTTCCATTTTCAAGAGTTGTCAGCATGCCAGTAATGGCTACACTCAACCTTCCAGGTTTAACATTAGGAATACTAGTATGGTACTTACCTTCCCCAACCCCCCCATCGACTCCAACCGTTGTTTTACAACCGATACAACCCCTGAATATGTCGAACTATCCACCACCCGGCATACCCAACCTCCAAAACCGTCCCCGACCTGGTCTTTCGATACAATGAAACAGAACACCTACAACAGGGGGCACTACATCAACATCTAGTTACATTCCCCCTCAATCCCGCCACATCGGGGGTAGAGGTCCACAAACCTACACCACTGGACCTACAACTCGCACCCCACCAGTAACACCCAAATTAGCTAAGAATCCCCCAACGATACGTATTCCTCCTAAGTGCTCCTTATGCGATGATATAGGCCATGCTACCCATCTATGTCCACATCTACCAGCAAATCAAGAACATATGAATATGTTGGATGATGACACCAACGTTCCAATCGTCAAATTAGAATTACCACCTCAACCTTGCGATAAATCATTGCACACAAACCACCCTTGTGCAATATGCAAAATCTATGGCCATTATTCACATCACTGCCCCGATCTCCCAGATTATGGAGCAGCACTATACGAGATGAATAATGTTGACCTAGAGATATCCCCCCCACTTATTGAGGAAATATTCCCTCCAGAATCGTCCCATTGAGAAGAAATCAATACCATTTACATGATTTCAACTACCTATAAACCCGAGTCAGTTAATTTAGTGTCACACTACTTTCGTACTGATGAGGAAATTATAGAAACACTCATTGCACCGAACTACCCTTGGGATGATATGAACCATCGATCGTACTTCATCCTCGAGGCATCTATCTCTACAATGGCAAACCAACTATCCGTTGAATCCAAGGACTTCTCACCAACCAAGGTCGATTGGTTCAAAGACCCAATCCCAGCTCTAGAATCCTTTGAAGAGCGTAACATTGCTAACATTTCACCCATTATAAAAATCGACATCTCCACTGTAAAATTAGTCACAGCAGATCTAATGAACAAGTAAATCAATCACAACAGATGAACATAGAAAATATGGTGCAAAACTGTGCAAAACATGCAGCGGTGCTCTCTATCCCAGAAAGGGTGAATGAATTACAATACAAACTGTCACAATGAACAGAGCAATTCGAATTGCCTAAGGAGGTCATTCCAATCACTGAATGGAGTAGCTTGACTCTATCTAGGAGTCCTCATCAATCATCGGTGTTGCTCATCAATCACAACAACCAGTCATCCAGGTGTCAAGCTGAGTCTAACTGATCATAATAAATGTAACTGAAGTGTGTAGCACTGATATAGGATCTGGAGGCTCAGTGGGGGCGCATGGGAGGCTAACTGGAGTCAGAACAAGTCACCTAATCGAACTGGAGGTCAATCGGAGGTGAAACAGTCAGTCAGGAGTGAAATCAATCAGAATCGGAGCTAACTGAATGTAACTGGAGTGAATCTGCAGTGGTAGGTGAACAAGTGCGCCCTTCTCTGTCAGTAGGTGAGAAGAGGGCGCCTTTCAGCTTGGGAGGGCTAAAACTCTGTGGTAAGTGGCTCCCGGGTGCTAGAAGAAGGTGGATAAGGTGCTGGAGGCATCAAACTGGTGACTGGGCTACATATCCTGAAATAGATCATGCAAGATCCTGAAGTAGATATGTATCCTGAAATAGATGATCCTGAAATAGATATGTATCCCGAAATAGATGATGGATATCCGAACACCCCCCCTCAAGCTAGACTATGATGTGCCAACTAAAATAATGTGGGGCCCTGGTAACTAAGACCAAAGGTCACCCCAATACAATAATCCAAAAAAATGCTGAAAATAAACTAAGTGAGGAAAGAGGGAAAACCCAGTGGGAAGAAAGCCCCCCCTCAAGTCTAAAGCATAATAATGAATCAATCTGTCTCCACCATGATGGAACTCACCCCCAACAGTGAACGGAGGTAAGAGAACTTCTTCTCAGTGAAGCTCTTGGTGAAGATGTCTGCAATTTGCTCATCAGTAGGGCAATATTGCAGAATGATGGTGCGGTCATGCACCAACTGTCGAATGTAATGCATATGAATCTCAATGTGTTTGGTCCTCTGCCGCTGAACTGGATCTGTGGAGATCTTGATAGCACTTTGATTGTCACAAAATAGGACAGTCGAAGTAGTGCCACCAAAACCAAACTCGGAAAGAATACCCTGCAACCAAACTGCCTGAATGCAGGCATTGACTGCCCCTCGATACTCTGCCTCTGCTGAAGAAAGTGCAATGGCTGCTTGCTTTTTGCTGGACCAGCAAATAGCACCATGACCAATCATGAAAACATAACCGGAAGTGGACTTCCGATCAATGCTATCACCTGCCCAATCTGAATCAGTAAAACCAATGAAATCTAGCTCAGAATCTGCAGCATAATGTATGCCAAACTGTCTCGTACCTTGCACATACTGCAAGATCCGCTTGGCTACTCGCCAATGAAGCTCATGTGGCTGCTGCATATATCTTGACATGGCACTCATGGCATATGAGATATCAGGCCGTGAATGTGTCAAATAAAGTAGTGAACCAATCAACTGTCGATACATACTGCAATCTGCAAGCGGTGTGGAATCTCCCTCCTCAAGACTGATTCCTGAGAGGAATGGGAATGGGGCTGCCTTACATTCAGCCATATTAAACTTCAATAACAGGTCGGAAGCATATTTTTTCTGAGATATAGTGATCCCATCGAAATTTTGAGCTATCTCCAAGCCCAAAAAGTGACTCAGCAAGCCCAAATCGCTCATGTCAAAAGCTAGATTTAGGGCAGATTTTAGCTTGTTTATTGAAGTAAGTGTGCTACCAGTAATAAGCAGATCATCAACATAAAGTACAATAACCAACAAATTACCTTTAACTCGTTGAAGATAGACATTCGGATCAGATTTGCATCTTTGGAAATTCTGAGAAAGAAGGAAGGAGTCCATCTTTG
Organism: Larix kaempferi; assembly: GCA_027924585.1. Lineage (NCBI taxonomy): Eukaryota > Viridiplantae > Streptophyta > Pinopsida > Pinales > Pinaceae > Larix > Larix kaempferi. The sequence continues at coordinate 685,847 of BSBM01001668.1, read as the reverse complement.
CGTACCAAGCTCTTGGGGCCTGTTTTAACCCGTACAAAGACTTCTTCAATCTACAAACCAATGATGGATCTGATGTATAACCCTCTGGCTGCTGCATATAGACCTCTTCAGCAAGGTCTCCATGTAAAAATGCACTCTTCACATCCATGTGATGCACCTCCCAGTGCTTGGATGCGGCAATAGCTAAAACAAGGCAGATGGAATCCATCTTTGCAACCGGTGCAAAGGTCTCTGTGTAGTCCACTCCTTGGACTTGGGAAAAACCTTTTTCCACCAACCTTGCTTTATATTTGCTGATAGTTCCATCAGCAGCAACTTTAGTATGGTAGACCCATTTACACTTCACTAATTTTCTTCCAGGTGGAAGAGAAACTAGCTCCCATGTATTGTTCTTTTGAAGAGAACTGTACTCTTCATCCATGGCATCTTTCCATCTCGGATCTCGATGGGATGAATAGTATGATTGGGGATCTGAACCAGCCATCAAATAACAAATCTCAGGAAGAAATGGATCAGCAATAGAAAGAGCCATACCTGCCCTTTGAAAGTTTCCTCTTGTTCGTCTCGGATCAGCAGGATTTCCAAGATTCGAACCAGCAGATTGTAGAGTATTTTGGGCCCACTTTGGTAACTGAGGGGGATCTGAATGGTCGTATTCCGAACCTGATATGTCATGATCATCATATGCTGCTACAATATCAGAAATATCAGAACTCATACCTTCATTATCGCTGCTCGAATCTTCTTCTGGTGAAGGCAGTGAATCGGCAGTTTTCTCCTCAACTAGTTGCAATTCTTGAAGCGGTTCTTCAAACTGCACACTGCGCTCTATGAATATCTTTTTAGATCTGATATCCATGAGTTTATATGCTTTTGATTCTTCCCCATATCCTATCAATATGCACTCGATACTTTGTGGATCCAAAGCTCGTCTCTTCTCAGAAGGAATTCTAGCCCATGCAGTAGAGCCAAAAACTCTCAAATTTGACACATCCGGTTTGTGACCAAAGAATGCTTCGAAAGGAGTCATACCTTTCATGGATGAATGTGGAACTCGGTTCTGTATATATGCAGCAACATTGATTGCTTCAGCCCAAAGATTTGCAGCCAAACCTTTAGATTCAATCATGCATGTAGCCATCTCTTTCAGTGACCGGTTTTTCCTTTCCGCTACACCGTTCTGCTGGGGTGTGTAGGGAACTGTATGTTGGATCTTGATTCCGCTTTGGGCACAAAGTTGCAGCAACTCGGACTTGATATATTCCCCACCATTATCAGATCTAAGAGCTTTGATCTTGCTCTCAGTGGTGGTCTCAACAGAAGCCTTAAAATCCTTGAATTTTCCAAGCACTTCTGACTTGTTTTTGAGAAAGAATACCCATGTAAAGCGAGAATAATCATCAATAAATGTCAAAACATACCTTGAACCATTTAATGACATATGGGGCAGCGAACCGCTGATATCAGAATGGATCAATCCCAAAATAGTAGAGGCTCTGCTAGCCTTTCCGCGGTCGAATCTGTGCTCGGGGTGCTTCCCAATAATGCAACCGGTGCATATTCCCTTCGAGGAACGGAGTTGTGGAAGCCCATCAACCATGGATTTATTTGATAGCAGCAGCAAATACTTATAATTTAGATGTCCAAATCTTTCATGCCAAAGCCTACTAACCTCATTACCATGTGTGCGAAGAGCAGTGGGCTTTGCAAGCGGAATAAAGTGCGAAAACTCATAACATTTTGCAGTGTGGTTTGCCTTTCCAACCGCAACTAGTCTTCCACTTTTGATATCAGAAATTTCAACTGTATTAGGGCTGAATGTGACTTTCTTTGGATCACCAGTATGTGTCATTTGATACATAGAAAGGAGATTCGAAGCTAAGGAAGGCACATAGAGAACATTCTGAAAGCATCCATGATCTACATGAATCGTACCTTTGCCCTTTGAAGAAATTTTTGAGTCATCTCCCAAATGGATGGGGATGGAGCTGTTTGGATCGAATGAGGAAAAAGAATCAATATTTGCAGCCATATGATTTGATGCACCCGAATCTATCAAGAGAGTGGGCTTCGAAACCGTTGCCATGAGTGCTTGTCCTCTTTCATGATCGTCATTCCGATCCTTCTTCCTTGCACCGTCAGGAAGGGTTATGTTGTTCTTTTCCAAAAGGAGGGCCATTTGATCTATAGTCTTCTTCATACATGAACTTTCGGGATGAAAGCCACGGTTACAATAAGTACATTTAGATTTTTTGTTACCTTCTTTGCCCTTTTGCTTGGATTTCGAACTGGATGGTGCATCCGTTTGCTTGCCTTTGTCTTTTTGCTTGTGAGGCTCGAATTTGGGCTTCTCCTTCTTTAGCTTTCCTTTACCATTCGAGATCTTGGGTCCTTGAACAAATAGGGCTGAATCTTTGGAGCTTATGGACCCCATTTGAATCAACTTGTCATGCTCTTTCGTAATGGACTCAATGAAGGCATTCAAGGTAGGCATCTTCCAATTCGGGGTAGTTAGCCGACCGGAATTGAAAGTGGAGACAAATACCGAATAATATTTCCCAAGCTTGCTTAGAATGGAGAGGATCAACTGTTTATCCTCTTTGATAACACCACTATTCTTCAATTGCAAGTTCAAGTTCTTGAATTTTGTGAAGAATTCATTGATGGTCTCGAAATTTTCAGGATTAAGGCCAATCAATTCATTCTCTAATTGAAAAGCCCTAAGCTCATCCTGCTTGCCGAATAGTGTCTCAAGTTGCTCCCATATGGCTTTTGGAGTCTTCAATCCGCTGAGATGAAAGTGAAGATCCTTGGAGATGGAGAGACAAAGAAGACTGTAAGCTTCATCAAGCTTGTTGTAGTGTTTAGTTCTTTCTGCTACATTGTTTGGCTCCAATTCAAGACCAAGAGTGACTCGGTAGTAACCTTTTGAACGTAATATGATCTCCATATCATCTTTCCAATCAAAATAATTGAATGGGGTGAGGATAGGCTTTGAAGAAGAGTATTCCATTGCAAGGATTGAGTCAACTGATGAAGAGGAAGCTTGCATGCAGACTAGAGCGAATGGAATTGCTGTAGAAAGGCTTGCATGCAGAAGGTAGCGAATGCAATTGGAGGAGACAATAAACCTGCAAATCACATAAAAACAACCACAATAAGGTCGAACAATCCACCCTTTGAGAGTTGCATCACACCTGGGATTGGATTTCAAGCAATGTTGAATAGGTCCAATGTATCAGATCCAGGAATTATGTGGTAACTCAAGCTTCTGGAGTGGTATTGGAGTATTTTTCAAGCTTTGCATGCACAGGAGCGAATGCCCTTGAGATATCTCATGCCAAACTTTTTGCAGTTTTTAGCAATTCAGTCAAATCTTCTTGTATAAACACCTGTAGAAAAGAGATCTTGTCCCTGCAATGGCTCTGATACCATGTAAAATTAGTCACAGCAGATCTAATGAACAAGTAAATCAATCACAACAGATGAACATAGAAAATATGGTGCAAAACTATGCAAAACATGCAGCAGTGCTCTCTATCCCAGAAAGGGTGAATGAATTACAATACAAACTGTCACAATGAACAGAGCAATTCGAATTGCCTAAGGAGGTCATTCCAATCACTGAATGGAGTAGCTTGACTCTATCTAGGAGTCCTCATCAATCATCGGTTTTGCTCATCAATCACAACAACCAGTCATCCAGGTGTCAAGCTGAGTCTAACTGATCATAATAAATGTAACTGAAGTGTGTAGCACTGATATAGGATCTGGAGGCTCAGTGGGGGCGCATGGGAGGCTAACTGGAGTCAGAACAAGTCACCTAATCAAACTGGAGGTCAATCGGAGGTGAAACAGTCAGTCAGGAGTGAAATCAATCAAAATCAGAGCTAACTGAATGTAACTGGAGTGAATCTGTAGTGGTAGGTGAACAAGTGCGCCCTTCTCTGTCAGTAGGTGAGAAGAGGGCGCCTTTCAGCTTGGGAGGGCTAAAACTCTGTGGTAAGTGGCTCCCGGGTGCTAGAAGAAGGTGGATAAGGTGCTGGAGGCATCAAACTGGTGACTGGGCTGCATATCCTGAAATAGATCATGCAAGATCCTGAAGTAGATATGTATCCTGAAATAGATGATCCTGAAATAGATATGTATCCCGAAATAGATGATGGATATCCGAACATCCACCACCCCTGGAAAACCCGAGCTTATCTCTTTAGGCGCATTTTGCACTAAAAAAGAAACCCAAGCTTATAGGAAACTCTTCCAATAATTTTGAGATGTCTTCACCTGGTCTTATATCGAGATGACTAGTCTTGATCCTACCATCGTGGAACATCACATAGACACTTGGCCCAACATATCACCAGTCCGTTAGAAACAACATCCCATTCACCCATCCAAGCTTCCAGTCGTCAAAGAAGAAATCAAAAAGCTTCGAGCAATAGGCTTCATATACCCAATTGCATATACCACTTCGGTTTCAAATCCAGTACCAGTTAATAAGAAAGTCGGCACCATTCATGTCTGTACTGACTTCCAAGAACTCAACCTTGCTTGTCCTAAAGACAACTTCCCCACACCATTTATTGACCAGCTAATCGATGAGTGTGCAGGGCATGAGGTAATTTATTTTATGGATGGATTCTCCGGATACAACCAAATCAAAATCCGTAAATAAGATCAATACAAGACCGCTTTTACTACCCCATGGGGCACCTTCGCCTATCGCATCATGCCTTTCAGTCTCAATAATGCGGGAGCCACTTTCCAACGTGCCATGACTTATTGCTTTCACAATATGCATAAAATCATATTAGTTTATCTAGATGACCTCACTGCTCGATCTAAGAAATGATCTGACCATTTAGATGATCTTCGACAAGTTTTCTTGCTTTGTCAGAAATACAACATCCGCTTGAACCCACTCAAGTGTGTCTTTTGCATTCTGGCAGGTTTCCTGCTGAGGTTTGTCATTTCAGAAAAAGGGATCACCGTTGACCCTCTAAAAGTTCAAGCCATAGTGGACCTACTATCACCACATACATTAAGATAGCTTCAAATCCTCTAGGGGAAGTCCAACTTCCTTCGTCATTTTGTCCCAGACTATGCCACCACAGTACATGGTTTGCTCCATTTGCTACGTCTTCATACCCTCTTTGTATGGGACAACCAAGCAGAAGGAGCTTTCACAGACCTAAAGAAAGCACTTACAAGCGCCCCGTTTATTTCTCCACCAGATTTCACAAGAGACTTTACCCTTTACATTTCGGCATGTGATTATGCCATCTCTGGAGTTCTCATCCAAGAAGACTCCGATCACCAAGAGCATGTCATTTACTATGTGAGCCAAACTTTATCAAGCCCACCATTACGCTACCTGCATGAAGAGAAAATGGCCCTCGCCATCGTCTTTTCTATACAAAAGCTGTGACATTATATCCTGCTCAGCCATACCACAGTTGTGGCAAATTCCAACCCAATGGTCTATCTCTTGAATCGTCACCTTCTATAAGGTCGTGTTGCCAAATGGGTGATTATCTTACAAGAATATGACCTAACTTTTAAAACCCCAAAGAGCACCAAAGCATTAGCACTCGCTCAACTCATTACGGACTTACCATCATTGTTGTCATCACAAACTATCCATATTGATATAATCAATGAGAATTTGTTCATCATCTCATCTGACGACCCTTGGTATGGCGACATTTTGATATACCTCCACACACAGAAATTTTGACCCAACATCGACCGTGACGGACCCTGTCGCATCCATCACCATGCCCCCCGTTATCTCCTCTTGGGTGATTTCCTCTATTGAGGTGGCATCGACACAATCTTACAACGATGCCTTTCCCAAGATGAAGCAGAACAAGTCCTTAACGGCTGTCATAGTGATGCCTGTGGCATCCATTTCTCCAGAATGGCCACCGCCCAAAAGGTAATCCGCGCAGGTTATTTTTTTCCATCATTATTCAATGATTGTATCACAACAGTCAAACAATGCTAAAACTGCCAGCTCTTTGCCCCAAAGGCAAGAACCCCCCCCGCCCCCCTTCATCCAGTCATCACCGCTGGACCATTTTGCAAATGGGAAATCGACTTCATGGATTGCAATCCCACATCAACCAGTGGCCACAAACACATTATTGTGGCTGTTGATTACTTTACCAAATGGGCGGAAGCCATGCCTACTTACAATTGCAAATCTGACACTACAGCCCGTTTTTTCCTCAACCATGTTATTACTCATTTCGAAGTACCAAAACAACTCGTCTCAGACCACGGCTCTCACTTCGAATACTCCATTTGGAGAGAATTGTCCATACTCCTTAAGTTTGAACATCATTTCTCCTCCGCCTACCCCCAAGGGAATGGCCAATTCGAACTTGTTAACAAAATTTTGAAGACCATCCTCCAGCGCACTGTCGACAAACATAAATCCAACTGGCATCTTATGCTTTTTCCTGCATTATGGTCTTACCGCACGTCGACTTAAAACCATCACAGGCTTTACCCCATTCCATTTAGTTCATAGCATGGAATCTGTCCTCCCCATTGAATGCCAGATACCAACATTACAAATTTCCATACAACTTCTCCCTGATACGTCACTAATTGAGGAACATCTACTTCTTTTAGAGTAGGCCAACGAAGATCGCCGTGCAGCTCTCCAAACAATCGAAGCCACAAAAAATAGATCTAAACTCCATTACGATAAACATGTTCACCCACAAGCATTTAGTGAAGGATATCTGGTACTCATTTATGAGCAAGCCCATGAAAAAACAGGCAAGGGAAGTTCCAATCTATGTGGAAAGGCCCATATATCATACACACTTTTCTTGAACATGGAGCATACATTTTGATCGACTCGGAAGGCAATCCCATGCGCAACCCTCGTAATGGGTTGTACCTCAAAAGATTATACCCATAAAAAATCCTAGACACCATAGTCCATATTGTACAGTTTTTTAATTGATTTTTTTTCATTGCAAATTTTCAAAACCTTACATTTCCATTCTTTCTTGCATGAACATAGATGGATCTTTCCCCACTCTACCACGTCGGTTTTGCCGATGGCGCAAGCCGTTTGTCTCCAAATCTCGCTTTAGCAGCTTGGGTAATTTATTCCCCTTCACATGAGTTGATCCACCTCGACGGAGTGTGCATAGGTGCTGCCACAAACAACCAAGTTGAGTATGATGCCGTGACCGGTCTCCTCGCTGCCGCTCTCCAAATGGGCATAAGTCACCTTCGTGTTTTCCTGGACTCCCAGCTCCTTGTTTCCCAGCTCAACAACTGTTACCAGGTACGCGATCCCTGTCTTTTTAGAAATTTCATGCACACAAAACAAATGATTCGACATTTTGAATCCATCTTTTTTACTCATGTCCCAAGAAATCATAACACTGTCGAAGACCAAATGGCTAACAACATTCTAGATTGGCACGTCAACCAAAACATGTAGGACATCAGAACATGCATCACATAGGCATTATAAAATTATCAAAACATTGCATCCACATGCATAAACTATGCCTCCATGGGCGTACAAAAAATCAAACATGCCTCCACGGGAAAACAAACAAACTACAATTGCATCCACGTGCAACAAAATGTAATCAAGACAAGATGTGCATCCACATGCATACATGACTATATACCAAAACATATATATATATATATATATCATAAAAGTCATAATGTCAAGAGTGCCCTCAGCACCCAAATATACAAAAAATACATAGCCGTACAAAATGATACATCCCCATATGCTCATCAGCGTTTGGGGGTAAATATAAGATCACCTAATCATCGTGATCTCTAGGATCCTTTGGATCCTCCTCCACTGGCTCCTCCGAATCATACTGATCCTGAGCCCTCCTCTTGGCCATCACAACAGCTACTCTGAGTAGGATAGACCACCACTCACGGGGAGCATTGAAACAATGCTCGATAGTAGGCCAGTCCAAATCCCTCCAACCCTCCTCTAGTGCTCCCACTAGAAGCCCCTCTAAAGTCTCACGTATGCCCTCCAGGGAGTCATCTCAAGGATGCACAATTCCTCGAGCATGAGTAGGCGGTACCGCTACAGGTGGAGATGCCACCACCATTATCCGTCCCCGATGGCCTATATGATCAGCTGGTGGCCTCGAACCAATATCTATACAATCACACAAGTGAACCAAGTCAATATCATATAAATATCTCTAGCTATACTCATAAAAAAAACATCTAAACATGATATAACAAAGAACCAAAAACAAAGACATACCGTCTAGACCCTAGGCCTGTCCCTGAGCCCGAGGCATCTCAGGATCTCCTCGGAAGTCCATACCATCATATGGATAATCATCAATAAGTAGGGGCATCTGCTCCCACTGATCATACATATCTGCCAAAAAGAGCTGTCGGATACCACCACCACCTCGAGGCATCATCTACCCCCACTGCACCATCCGCAGCTCACTCCACAACCCCTCCCGAACTGGCACACGTGGCCACAAGGTAGGTACTTGCTCAAAAAAGAAACAACAGAGGAAGGAGGCATAGCTAAACTCCCCTCCCTCCCGACTGACCTTGTCCAACTCTCGTCGAACACAGGCCAAAAAAATATGACCCCAGGCAAAGTAGGTCCCTCTCAACACACGGTCTACCATCATTGTTTTCCCCCCAGACAAATGATGTGGCACCTGTGCACCAAGCACCTGCAGAACACAAGCCCCGACCGCCTGCATCTTCGGCTCTTGTAAGTCTGCAAGACTCAGTGCCCTGTTCTGCGCACGGGCTCCCAGAACACAGAATCTCTCCAGGAGATCCTCAACGTCCAAACCAGCTAGAATCCTCGGTTGGAGCTCCCCTATCTCACCCAAACGAAGCAAGCTAGTAAGGAAATAAACATCAGTGAAAGTGATCTCTAGTCGCTCACCCTGCACCATGAATGCACCCTCTGCAGGAACCCAGAAATCCACCAATTTGTTCAGCAGATCTTTGAGTAAATGCATAAGAGGAACCTGAGTGAACTTTAGGAGTCCACCCTCATCCAAGGCCGCCTGCACACTTGGGTCATCATGAATCCAACCCATCAATCCCACATCTATCTCTCTCTCTCGCCATGACACTAGTCGCCTCCTCAGCATCCTCCCAAAAAACAAACGAAATTTTTTTAGAAACAAAATTTTTTCTCAAAAAACCCCATCGAGACTTTCGGACTCTTAGCCATGATGAACATCGTGACTTTCAGCCCCACAACTGCGATGAACATCGCGGGTATCAGCCACACAGACGCGATGGGCATCGCAGCCGTAAGCCCCACATACGCGATGAACATCGCGGCTGTCGGCCCCACAGCCGTGATGAACATTGCGACTGTTGGCCCCCATAGCCGCGATGCACATCGTGGCTATCAAGCCCATACCCACAATGTTTATCGCGAAAAATGAGCCGAAACCCACGATATTCAATGTTGGGAAGCCAACGTGGAATTACGTAACCTTCAGGGCCCCAACGCTAAATAGAAAGGAAATAATTCAAAAGTCTAAGGCACATAGGCTTACCTGAAACATGCAGAACAAAAAACCAACGGTCGAATCTCCCACAAATCGAGAAAATGCTTTGACCACCTCAATTACTCTGTGAAACTCAACGGTGAAAATGACACTTGTCACATTGGGCCCACTTTCTATTTATAGGAATTTGACAATCTTCAATCAACCTTTTCAGCATCATACGATGTCTGTTTTTCAAACCGTTTGTACCATTGGAATCAACATAGCAAGAACTTCAAGATAGTCCACTCCTTTTCTCGATTCCGCCAGGTCCCTTTTTCGGGCATTTTTTCCATGCCCCTCATTGCCTTGATTTACATGCCACATCGGCTATGGTCCATTTTTGACAAGTTTTATATCGTCAGATTCAGTTTTCCGCACTTGTGACGATGCTTGAGATCATTTCTTGCTCTCACCACCATATTTTTTGGTTATTTTTTCCATGCCCTTCCTCACCTCAGTTTGCATGCCACATCAGCTGTGGTCCGTTTTTTACGAGTTTTATATCGCCAGATTCAGTTTTCCGTGCTCATGATGATGCTTGAGATCATTTCTCGCTCTCACCACCATATTTTTTCGGGCATTTTTTTCATGCCCCTCATTGCCTCGAGTTACATGCCACATTGGTTGTGGTCTATTTTTGATGAGTCTTATATTGCTGGATTCAGTTTTCTGCGCTCATGGTGATGCTTGAGATCATTTCTTGCTCTCACCACCAGATTTTTCAGGCATTTTTTCCATGCCCCTGATTGCCTTGATTTGTGTGCCACACCGGCCGTGGTCCATTTTTTATGAGTCTTATGTCGCTGGATTTATTTTTCCACGCTCATAACAATGCTTGAGATCATTCCTCGCTCTCACCAATACCTTTTTGTTTGGTATAATTTTATCCCTTTTTCGGGCCGAGCAATTCTTTTATGAAAAAGGCACTTAGGGAGTTTTTGTTAAGCTCTTTTATGACTCCTAAAACAATGAAAAGATCTCCGAGCAATCTTGCTTCCTTTCATGCTCGCTAAAAGTATCTAAAAGGGTGTCTACCTGGTATAAGTTTACCCATTTTCCGGACCTTGTAGACTAATTGCAAAAAAGGAATACTCTAGTCACATTGGCTAGAAGAGTTCTCCATTTGCATCATTTTATACTTGTTCGGGCCTTGGAGACTAACATACGAAAAAGCACACTGATGGAGTCTACTTATCACCTTCAAACTCTCTAAAAATTGAAAGCAACCATGAGCAATCACCGTCTTGGGCTCGTACAAATCCACAGGATGGTACCCCTCCACCAATTCAGAGTCTTCTTATCGTTTTCAGACTCCTTGAAAGTGAAAGCACTCACGAGCATGAACAGTCCCGGGCTCGCATAAATCCATAGGACAATACCATTTCATAGCACACTTTTATCCCTTCTTGGAGCTCATTAAAACTATGAAGAAGGACCACAATGCTTTTCAGTGCCACAACAGATCATGTCTACTCATAAGACAACTTCCCAATTATGGTCGCCTTTGTTCAGAGTATTCTGTAGTATGTCACCTTGAGAGTCCCTCAATAGCATCCATCAGCTTGTTCCACCCAGAGTCACTCTATTATACAATACATACCCCCAAGCTATGATCCCCACACCTAAAAGTCAGTTTCCTATGCTGACAGGTCAACCATGTCATCATTCTCTGAACAAAGGAAGTTTGAGTCCACCCACTCTATGACCCCAGTTATTCCCCATCCCCACAGTATGTCAATCCTACCATCAGTACTATCACACTTCAGTTGTATACCTCGCGCTCTTATCAAGGAAACATCATTGCCTTAGTAGTCGCTGGTCTCCCTTTGTTGACGCCAACCAAATCTATTCCATAGGATAGACCCAGAGGTCCCTGTGCCTTGGACTCATCACCATTAGTGGTGAGTGCCTATGGATCATTTTGAAAGGAGTCCTCAATGCCTCTCCAAATGATTGTTTGTCACATGCTCAACTTTAACACCTTGATCGCATCATTGAGACTCGTACAGGGTATCGATCCTTTCAGTTAATTGTTGAAGACCCCAGATATCACCTGACTCTACCACATTTGAGAGTCTCATTGAGGAAACAACCAGTTACATATTCCTATGGATATCTGGGTTGCACTTGGCAACAATTTTTTTTATGTACCCCAGTTTTATACTCCCTCGAGTATATAGTTACATATAATTTTCAGAAGTTGACTCATAGTCATTGAATCCCCACAGATGATGGTCACCTTCAGCTCCAGCAGTTCATCAACCCTTCTAAAACCTTATTCAGAATGATTGTTGCTCTTTTCCAGTGTATCAGTTATTGAAATCAGTCATGGTATGATCATGAGTATGTCATAGCATTATGTCCCCTCTGGGCCATTATGATGTATCAACATATTTTTATGTATTATTGAGGTCCCCCTTCTTGGGCCTAATTGTTATGTATATGTCTTCATATGAGCATGGGTATGCCCGCCTCATCCATAATCAGAGATAATTCCTCATTCATTTTGAGGCCATGTATTTTTTAAGTTTTTGCAGCTTCCAAGGGGCCATTGTTCCAGTCTCCAATCGGTCTCTCCTCTTCTTCAAACCCCAAGAAAAAGACAAAAAAACTATGATGTCTATGGGCCATACGATGAGCTCCTGTGCTCACACATCATGGGGCAATCTGTTAACAACCAAAAAGTGCTCACTAGCTCATTCCCTTATTCACATGACCCATTTGTCCACTTTTTCCACCATTTGAGCCTCTAAAACCATCAAAAGGTCACCAAAAAGACCATAAGACACCTTTTCCCCCTCGAAATATGTATTTTTCCTCAAAAAAACAAAAAAAACCCTAAAAAAGGGTCCAAAATTCCCTAAAAATATTAAAAGGGAATAAAAATATAAAAAATATTCAGAAAAGGAAAAAGGGGGAAAAAGATACCTAAACCATGTTGGTTAATAGCATTGGTTTCCTTAAAACCATAATGGTATTCCCCATCACCAAAAAATATAAAAATGTGATAGGGGCTCCTCACTTTTCATCCATAATTCATCTTATCCTTATGCTGCCAAATTCCCTTTGAGAGCCATTGCCTCCCATTTTGAGTTTGAAGAATCCCATTGAAGCTTTGGAGAAGAAGAGACCATTGGATATTGGAGCTTCTCAACCTTGGAGTTGCTCAACACCCATCATTCTCACCATTTGAGGTAATACAAAAACAAATTCTTTTAAATCTCGTCTTATTTGCTTATTGTTATCAATCTAGTTCTTTATTTCTCTTATACATGTTAATGTTAGATTAGATTAAGTTTATTGTTATTTGCTTTTCATTCGAGACTGCTATTACAAGTTAATAGGAGCATCCTTACACATGCTTGGTTGAAAAACCAAGCAACACCTCTCTCAATCCCCTCTCCCCCCTAAGCCTTAATAACCCCATGTCTCGCTCTTTGTCTCCCCTACTACCCCACCTACACCTAGTTCCACCCCTTTCCCTTTCTCTCAACCCCCAACACCCCCCTCTCTCACATACAATCTCACTACCCCTTAACCTTCCCTTTCTCTCCCTAACAACCCTTGTACACTCCCTACAAATAACCACCTCCTCCACCTCTCTCTCTCTCTCTCTATCCCTACAGCTAAACCTCTCTTTATCTATCTCTCCTACCCCCTCTTTCTCTTCCGCCACCCACAATGTTGCCTCCCTTATAACTTCCCTGATAATCCATAAACCCCTACCACTGCCCCCACCATGTACTATATATCTTTCTCTCCACTAAGTGTTGTCCTCTGACCTATCCCTTCCAACAATACCCCTTCTTTGCCCAATCCCTCTCTACACCTCGATCTCTATCAACTTCTCTCTCACAAAACCCCTCCTCCCCTACTAGTAATCACCTACAATGTCTCAAATAACCCCCTTGACCCTCTGTCCCTCTCTCTCTCTCTCTCTCTCACACACACACACACACACATACACACCTATCTACTCCTCCAACTACCCTTAACCCCCGCAACCCTCTCTGTCTCTAGAACCATGAAAACCCTGCTGCCACGCTCATTTTCTTTATCTATGTCTCTCTCTTTCTTACATGTCACCATCTTTCTACCCCCCCAACCACTAACCATGCTCCTTTAACTCTCTCTCACTTCCTCTCTCTAACATTTACTAACACCCCATATCACTCTCTCGGCCCCCTTCCTCTCATCCTACCTCTAAGACTCTCCTCACCTATCTCTCTCTCTCTCACACACACAAACACCTCTTCCTCTTATACCTTATTAACTCACTCTCTCACTCTCTCTTTCCCCTACTCATCTACCTACACCTAAGACAGACACTTCTGTCCCTCCCCCCAATTCCCCGATGCTACCCCTCTCTCTCCCTCACTCTCTCTATCCATAACCCCCACAATATCTCTCCACAAACCCACTCCAACTCTCCCTACCCATAACCAACACCTTCACCCCACTCTCCCTCTGCTACTGACCGTACCCCTAAACCTCTCTCTCACTGTCACTCTCTCTCTCCTAGACCCCCTCCCCCTACAACTTACCACCCCCATCTCTCTCTCCTTTGCTCCTCCACATACCCTTGAACACCACCACTATCTCTCTCTCTCTCTCCCAGCTAACCTCCTATCTTTATCTCTACCCTCATATCCTTAACACCTGATAGACCTTGACCTAACTCTCTCACCACCCTCCCTCTCCCCCCCACCTCCAACAACACCTTCACCTCTCTCTCTCTCTCTCAACACTTGATCTGAACCCATATTAACCCTCTCTCTCACTCTCTCTCTCCCCTACTCCTCCACTTGAACAAAAATTCCACCCCTCCCTCTGTCCTACAACCCCCTCTCTCTCACTCTCACTACCACTAACCCCCAACTCTCTATCCCTAACCCCCCTCCTACGTTTCCTACCAATAATCACCCACTAAAACCCCGCTCTCTTTCTATTCTACTACACTAACTACTGACCCTCTCTCTTTATTCTCTCCCCATCCCCCCTAATTCCCCATCTTTCTTTATCTCTTTCTCTCTCTCACTTCTACCGCATAACCCCTACCAACCCCCTTTCTCACTCTCCCTCCCCCATATTCCTCCACATACACCTAACCCCTACAAATTTCTCTCTCCCCAACTCCTGAAAACCCATCTCCCTTTAACTCTATATACAACTAACCCCCCCTCTCTCTCCCTAACGCCCCTCTTACTCTTCCTACCCATAAAAATTCCCTCCTCCCCTGTTATCTCTCTCTCTCTCCTACTCCCGCTACCCCTAAAAATATCTCTTAATATTTCCCCTAAGCCCCTTACACCTACGACTTAACAATCCCCATATATATATATGTCTCTATGTCCCCATCCCCCCCTCTCTCTCTCCCCCAACTCCCAAATACCCACCCACCTCCCCATTTGTTGCTTGGGATTTCTCCCAAGCATGTGCAAATGGTGCACCTGCTAACTTGTAGCAACAATCTCAAATAAAACAATGTAAATAAGCAAATATAAACTCTAGATTGATAACAATGAACAAGATTGATTCATAAGCATGTAAATAAAAATTAAAACTTTTGTATTACCTTGAAGGGTGAGGATGGTGAGTGTGAGCAGCTCCAAGATTGAGATGCTCCAAGGTCCAATGGTCTCTTCTCCAAGATGCTGAAAAGGTTGGGCAAAAAACTCAGGAGGGATTTTGGTAGCATAAGGATAGGATGAATATCGAGTGAATAATGGGGAGCCCCTATCACCATTTTATAGTTTTTTGGTGATGGGAAATACCATTATGGTTTAAGGAAACCAATGGTATTGCTAAATGTGGTTTAGGTCTCTTTTTCCCTCTTTTTCCTTTTTTGAATATTATTCCATTTTAATTGATTTTTGGGAATTTTGGACCCTTTTTGAGGGTTTTTTTTGTTTTTTGAGGAAAAATACATATTTTGAGGGGAAAAGGTGTATTATGGTCTTTTTGGTGACCATTTGAAGGCTTTAAAGGCAAAAATGGTAGGAAAAATGGGCAAAAGGGTCATGTCCATAGGGAAATGAGCTAGTGAGCGCTTTTTGGGTGTCAATAGATTGCCCCCTGATGTGTGAGGGCAGGGGCTCATCATATGGCCGATATACATCATAGTTTTCTTTGTCTTTTTCCTAGGGTTTGGAGGAGAGAAGAGACCAATTGGAGATTGGAACACCAGGACAATGAATGCTGCACAAGATGAAAAAATACTTGTCCTCAAAGTGAATGAGGAATAATCTCTGATAATAGATGAGGCGGGCATACCCATGCTCGTATCAAGACATAAAAATAACAAAAAGGCCCAAAAAGGGGACCTAATCAATACATATAAACCGACTGTGTACATCATAATGGTATAGAGGGGACATAATGTTGAGACATACTCATGGTCATACCATGACTGATCTGAAGAACTAATACAATGGAGAAGAGCCCAACCGTTCTGTATGAGGTGTTAGAAGGGTTGATGAAATGTTGGATCTGAAGGTATCCCATAGTTGTAGGGACACAATAACTATGAGCCAAACTCTAAAGAGAATATGGAACCATATACTCAAGGCAGTATACAATTTGGGTACTTCGAAATACTGCCGCCAAGCGCAACCTAGATATCCATAGGAACATGTAACTGGTTGTTTTCTAAAAAAGACTCATAAATGTGGTAGAGTCAGGTGATATTCGGGGTCTTCAACAAATAATTGAAAGAATCTACACCCTGTACGAGTCTCAATGATGCGATCAAGGTGTTGACGTCGAGCATTTGAGAAACAATCATTTGGAGAAGCATTGAGGGCTCCTTTAAAAATGATCCGTAGGCACTCACCACTAATGGTAATGAGTGCAAGGCACAAGGACCGCTGGGTCTATCCTCTGGAATAGATTGGTTGGCGTCAATATAGGGAGACCTTGCAACTATCGAGGCAATGATGTTTCCTTGATAGGAGCACGAGGTGTACTACTGAAATGTGATAGTACTGATGGTAGGACTGACATATTGTGGGGATGGGGAATAACTGGGCAAATAGAGTGGGTGGACTCAAACTTCCTTTGTTCAGAGCATGATGACATGGTTGACCTAGCAACATATGAAACTGATTTTTCGGTGTGGGGAGCATAGCTTTAAGGGATCATGGGGGAGTTTAGCAGACTAGAGTGACTCTGGGGGACAAGTTGATGGATGATATTAGGAGGCTCTTAGGGTGACATATTACAGAATACTTTGAACAAAGGCAACCATAATGGGGAAGCTGCCATGTGAGTAGACATGATCTGTTATGGTGCTGAGAGGCACTGTTGGGGCCTTCTTCGTTGTTTTAATGATCTCCAAGAAGGGGTAAAAGTGTGCTCTAAAATGGTACTTTCCTGTGGATTTATGCGAGCCCAAGACTGTTCATGCTCATGAGTGCTTTCATTTTTAAGGAGTCTTAAAATGATAAGAAGACTCTGAATTGGTGGAGGAATACCGTCCTCTGGATTTATATGAGCCCAAGACAGTGATTGCTCCTGATTGCTTTCAATTTTAGAGAGTCTAAAAGCGGTAAGTAGACTCTATTGGTGTTCTTTTTTGTATGTTAGTCTCCAATGCCCAAAAAAGCATGAAATGATGCAAATGGAGAACTCTTCTAACTGATGTGACTAGAGTATTCCTTTTTTGTAATTAGTCCACAAGGTCAGGAAAAGGGGTAAACTTATACCAGGTAGATTCCCTTTCATATACTTTTAGCGAGCATGAAGGGAAGCAAGATTGCTCAGCGATCTTTTCATTGTTTTAGGAGTCAGAAAAGAGCTTAACAGAAACTCCCTAAGTGCCTTTTTCGTAAAAGAGTTGCTCGGCCCGAAAAAGGGATAAAATTATACCGAGCAAAAAGGTATGGGTTAGAGTGAGGACTGATCTCGAGCATCGTCACAAGTGTGGAAAACTGAATCCGGTGATATAAAAATCATCAAAAATGGATAACGGCCGATGTGGCATGCAAATCGAGGCGACGAGGGGCATGCAAAAAATGCCCAAAAAATATGGGGGTGAGAGCGAGAAATGATCTCAAGCATCGTCCTGAGCGCGGAAAACTGAATCCGATGATATAAAACTCGTAAAAAATGGACTATAGCCGATATGGCATGCAAATCGAGGTGACGAGGGGCATCAGAAAAATGTCCAAAAAATCTAGGGGTGAGAACGAGAAATTATCTCAAGCGTCATCACCAGCGTGGAAAATTGAATCCAGCAATATAAAACTCGTAAAAAATGGACAATGGCCGATGTGGCATGCAAATTGAGGTGATGAGGGACATTGGAAAAATGCCTGGAAAATCTGGGGGTGAGAGTGAGAAATGATCTCAATCGTCGTCTTGAGCACATAAAACTCAATCCGATGATATAAAACTCGTCAAAACCGGACAATGGCCAATGTGGCATGCAAATCGAGGTGACGAGGGGCATGGGAAAATACCCAAAAAATCTGGGGGTGAGAGCGAGAAATGATCTCAAGCATCGTCACAAGAGTAGAAAAATGAATCTGGAGATATAAAACTCGTCAAAAATGGACAATGACCGATGTGGCACACAAATCAAGGTGATGGGGGGCATGGGAAAAATGCCTGAAAACTATGGGGGTGAGAGCGATAAATGATCTCAAGCATCGTCACGAGCACAGAAAACTGAATCTGGCAATATAAAACTCATAAAAAATGGACAACGACGAATGTGGCACGTAAATCGAGGTGACAAGGGGCAAGTAAAAAATGCCCCAAAATGGGACCTGGTGGAATCGAGAAAAGGAGTGAACTATCGTGAAGTTTTCACTGCGCTGATTCCAACGGTTTGAAAAATGGATGTCGTATGATGCCGAAATGGTTGGTTGAAAAATGGCCAAATTCCTATAAATAGCAAGTGGACCCAATGTGACAAGTGTCATTTTCACCGTTGAGTTTCACAGAGTAATTGAGTTGGGTCTGAACATTTTCTTGATTTGTGGGAGATTCGACCATCGGTTTTCTATTCCGTGAGTTTCAGGTAAGCCTATGTGCCTTAGCCTTTCCATTTATTTGCTTTTTGTTGAGCGTTGGGGTCCCAGAAGCGGAGAATATTCCATGTTGGCTTGCCAATGCAGAATATCACAGGTTTCGGGGCTTTTCCTACGATGCTCATCACGAGTATGGGCTGGATAGCCACAATGTGCATCGCGGTTCTGGGTGCCTACAACTGTGATGTTCCTCGCGGTTGTGTGTGCTTACAGTCATGATGTGCATCATGACTATCGGTTCGAAATTCGTGATGTTCTTCACGGCTGTGAGGCTGAAAGCCGCGATGTTCATCGCGGCTGTGTGTCCAAAACTCGCGATGGGGATTTTAGGAAAAAAATTTCTTTTTATTTTTCTAAAAAATCTTTTGTGTTATTTTGGCAGGAAGCTGAGGAGGCTGCTGGTATTATGGAGGGAGAGGGAGATCGATGAGGGACTGATGGACAGCATCTGGGATAGTCCACATGTGCAGGTGGCCTTGGCTTTGGGTGGACTATTGAAGTCACTCAGATCCCTCTCATGTGTTCAGTCAGGGAGCTACTGAACAAGTTGGTTGACTTTTGGAATCCGGAGAAGGCGGTCTTCATGGTTGAAGGTGAGTTACTAGAGCTTACCTTGACTAACATGTACTTTCTTACTGGCTTTCCCTGTTTCAGTGAGATAGGGGACACCTAGCCGAGGATTTCGGCTGGGATGGATATTGAGGATCGCCTTAAGAGATTCTATGTTCGAGGGGCTCGTGCGCAGAATAGCGCACTGAGTATCTTGGATCTGTGAGATGTGGAGATGCAGGCAGTGCTTGCTTGTGTTTTGTGGGTGCTTGGTGCACAGGCGCCTCATCATTTGTCAGGGGACAAACGATGATGGTTCATCGTGTTATGACGGGGACATATTTTTCTTAGGGCTAGATGTTTCTGGCTTGTGTTCGGCAAGAGCTGAACAAAGTTAGGCAGGAGGGACGAGAGTTTAGCTATGCCTCTTTCCTCTATTATTTCTTTTTTGAGCGAGTACCTACCTTGCGGCCACGTGTGCTGATTCGATATGGTCTGAGGAGTGAGCCACAGATGGTGCGGTGAGGGGAGATGATGCCCCAAGGTGGTGGTGGCATTCAGCAGTTCTTCTCATCGAAGATGTATGATCAGTGGGAGCAGATGCACGTTGTGATTAAAGATTATCCATACCGAGAGATGGACTTCCGGGGAGACCCTGAGATGCGTCAAGCTTAGGGACAGACTTGGGGATTGGATGGTACGTCTTCATTTTTATTTCTCTATTATATCATGTTTAGATGTTTTGTTATGAGTATAGCTAGAGATGTTTGCATGATACTGACTTGTTTTGCTGTTGGTCATGGAAGATATTGTTGAGGCCTCTAGTGGATCATATGGGCCATAGGGGATGGGTGATGGTGGTGGTACCTCCACCGGTAACGGAACCCCCTCGTACATGAGGAGTTGTGCATCCTTGTGATGATGCAATAGAGGACGTGCATGATACCTTGGAGGAACTGCTAGTGGATGTGCCAAATGATGGCTAGAGGGATCTAGATCAGCATTTTCTGGATCATTGTTTCGATGCTCCCCCTGAGTGGAGATTGATTCTGTGGAGAGTAGCTGTATTGACAACTGAGAGGAGGGCTCAAGACCTATATGATCTAGAGGATCCAAAGGAGGAGGAGCCAAAGGAGCCCGGTGATTGTGATGACTAGGTTCTCTTGTACCTGCCCCCAAATGATGATGAGCATATGGGGATGTATTTTGTTGATACAAATTTTGTACGACTGGTGTACCTTTTGTATATTTGGGTCCTGAGAGCACTCCTGACATTGTGAATTTGGTGATGATATGTATATATAGATGTATTCGTTTTTTTATATATGGTTATGTATGCACATGGATGCACATCTTGTCTGTTGTTTTATGTTGTGTTGCACGTGGATGCAGTGATATGTGTTTTGTTTGCCCGTGGA
The DNA here is from genome assembly GCA_027924585.1 of Larix kaempferi. Classification (NCBI taxonomy): domain Eukaryota; kingdom Viridiplantae; phylum Streptophyta; class Pinopsida; order Pinales; family Pinaceae; genus Larix; species Larix kaempferi. Next base: position 665,297 of record BSBM01001668.1, on the reverse strand, counting down.
GGCACATGTTATTCACATGGATGCAATATTATTTGTTTTTTGTATGCACGTGGATGCAATACTTCTATTTTTTGTATGCCCATGGAGGCACATGTTTATGCATGTGAATGCAATACTAGGATGGTTAGTTTGTTTATTTGATTTTTTGATGCTTATGTGATGCATGTTTTGGTACCTTACATGTTTTGGTTGGCATGCCAATCTAAGATGTTGTTGGCCATTTGATCTGCGACACTGTTCATATTTATTGGGACATGAGTGAAGGAAATGGATTCAAACTATCGAATCATTTGTTTAGTGTGCAAGAATTTTCTGAAGAGACAGGGATCGCGTACCTGGTACTAGTTATTGAGCTGGGAAACAAGAAGTTGGGAGTCTAGGAAGATGTTGACGTAACTTATGCCCATTTCGAGAGCAGTGGTTAGGAGACCAGTTACGATGTCATACTCAGCCTGGTTGTTCATGGCATCCCCTATGCACACTCTGTCAAGGTGGATCAACTCATGTGAGGGGGAATAATGTACCCAAGTTGCTGAGGCAAGATTTGGAGACCAGCGACTTGCACCGTCGGCAAAACCAACATAGTAGATTGGAGTAGGATCCATCTGTGTTCATGCAGAAAAAATGAAAATGTAACGCATTGAAATTTTGTAGTGGTAAAAAATGAATTAAAACAAATTGTACAATCTAGACTATGGTGTCCAGAAGAATTTTTATGGATAGAATCGTTTAAGATACAACCCTTTACGGGGGTTGCGCATAGGGTTACCTTCTGCGTCGGTCAAAATGTATGCCTCATTTTCAAGGCACGTCTGTATGATGTATGGGCCTTTCCAGATAGATTGAAATTTTCCTTTCCCTGTTTTGTCGTGGGCTTGATCAGTATGCCCAACATGGGAACTATACCTATTATCCCTGCTACCATACAGATCCCAACACCTACTGGACATCTACCCAACCCATCTATAACTCAGGTTGCACCAGGTGGCGCGGGCCCTTCCCACACACCTTTGGGTGGAGGGCACATACCTCAAATAACCAATATCCCCCTGGGGGGTAGTGGCCTAATACATAACGCTACCACTAGCACTTATGCCCCCATGACAACATCCTACCCTTCCTCTAGTTTGCCATTTATAGATAGGCTTAACCTACCAGACTTGGCTAGGCTAACAAATGTTCCCATTAGACATGACCCACTTGGCCCCCCATGCCCAAAAAGCTCCCCTCAGACATCCCAAAATTTGAAGGGAAGGCTGGGGAAAACCCCCAAAACCATATCATGTCCTTTCACCTATGGTGTTCCTTGAACTCCATAGTAGACGATTCCATTCGTCTTTGTTTATTACAAAGAACTTTCACTAGCTCAGCAGCCAAATGGTACATCGAGCAACCTCACACCCTACGTTTACATCCCTTGCCTCGAATTTCCTACAGTTCTTCCAATTACCTATCCACTATGATGCAGGAGTGGAAATACTACTGTCTTGTAGACAGAACACTGCTACACACATCACCGATCATATACATGAGTGGCATAAGCATCATAGTCTCTACAATATAAAGCTTGATGATTGTATTTTCCTGGATTGGTTCCTGAAATCTCTCCTTCCTCTCATAGCCAAGGATGTAGCTTTTGATCGACTCCAGTCGGAAGAAGAAGCCATTCTAAACGCCCAGTAGTTTGATCTAATCTACACCCAGTGTGGCTACTTGTAAACCATTTTACCTAATGCTCCCCACGGCGATTCCTCTCGAAATGACACGCTGGGGGCATCCCATGCCGATGACGACATCATTAGACAAGTTGCGTCCCACAACCAACCCTTTTCCATTATGCGCAATAATACCAGCTCCGATCTTTCATGGGCCACATCTCACTCTGGAGCTACAACTTCGTATGCTCCCATGGCCCACCCCCACCACACTCATGGATCCTCATGTCCACCATAGTTTTATGGTCATGCACCTTCATCCTATCCACCTCTGGTTGCACCCCCTACATATTACCATCAGCAGGTCACACATGCTCCTGTTCACTCACAAGCCCCAGCGGCTTATTACCCACCACAGTTAGTGCTTGCCACACCACAACCTCAAGTCGCTCAGACTCATCCTCCAAACAACAACAACACTAACCCCGCCAACCAAAACCCTGATCGACCACGAAAATAGGGTAAGAACCCCAATTACGAACAAACCACCAATGTTCGATATGCGAGGTATATGACCATTACACACACACTTTCCCCCATTTGGATTGAGTGCACCAACTATGGTCTGATGATGCCCAATGCCAAGGGAAGACGGCACAACCAGTGCCACCTCCTCAACCACAACCCATGGTGCTAAAGAATCCTTTTCCCACACAAGGAGTGGTGAACACTCATCCATTGGATCCTCCTCACGGAACCACAACACCACAACAACAAATCACATACGCTGCACACACAAACCATCCGATGGATTCTGGTACTCATCATCTCCTTATGATGTCATCGGCCAACATGAATCTCCAAAACGCGTCGAAACCAATACACCCCCACTGCACCTAAAAATGTTCTCCCCATGATTGAACAACCAGTTTAGAATGCACCTACATCATTTGTCTCCATAGTCAGACCCGGATTATACTCGGAATCACCTATGACTTCCACATTCCAATCCAGCCCACCCCCTTTGAAGATAACTAAGATATCTAATTTGTGTACCCTCTCACATAACAAACAGGTTCCAAACCAACAAAACCCCTTACTCTCTCAACCACCCTCAATGCCAACTCATGTAGGAGCCACATCGATTCATACTATGCCATTTTTATTTCCCCCTTCAGGCACCATCAACACACCAGTCATGGCTACACTTAATCTCCCAGGATTAACATTAGGACTACCTGTGTGGTACCTACCTACCCCAACCCCTCCCTCAACACTGAATGTCATCTTACAACCAGTGCAACCCATCAATACTTCTAACCGTCCACCCCCTGCTGTAGCAAACATCCAGAACCGGCCACATCCAACTAGGACCACTACATCAACATCTAGTAATGCTCCCCCTAACTCCACTACAATGGGGGTAGAGGACCACAAACCTACACCACTGGACCCACCACCTGCACCCCACCAACAACTCCAAAGTTGGCGAAGAATCCCCTGACAATCTGTGTTCCCCCTAAGTGATCTTTGTGCGATGATATAGGCCATGCTACCCATCAATTTCCACAATTACTGGCACTTCAAGAACACATGACTATGTTGGATGATGACACTAACATTCTAGTTTTCAAACTAGAACTGCCCCCTCAGCCTCATGATAAATCATTGCGCACAAACCACCCTTGTGCAATATGCAGCATTTATGGTCGTTACTCACATCACTGCCCCAATCTGCCTCTATGAACTGAATAATGTCGACCTAGAGACATCCCCTCCTCTTATTGAGGAAACTCATCCCCCACCATCTTCCTCCTCGGAAGAGATTAACACAATTTACATGGTTTCCACTGGAGACCCCTCTGTCCGTTCGTCCCCTTCCACTGATCTCTCCGACCCAGATGTCCAAAACATGGGGGCAGGCCCAAAACCTTGCCTACTCATCATCATCGTCATTCTTGTCGGCGATATTGGGGGAATCCACCCCGCAAGGGGCATCCCCCATCATCATATCATCACTTCAGTATGCCACCACGACCCATAGCCTCATGGTACACCCCCCCTCCAGTAGTTGGTCAATGCCCTGTTGATCCCTCTCTAAGACAACATCTGCACCGCATTGACACCTCTGATTTAGGGGGCATAATAGATTACCTCAACCCTGGGATAGGGGGCATGATCAATCATTTTGAACCTTCCCCATCATAGCTATCTTAGTATTTCAATGATCCCATTGTTCAAACCAACACATATGTGATCCATAATCACAAACCCCATGCACATAGCATGGAGGAAGGTCATTAGCCCTACTCACTTTTTCACATGCGAGATCTCAACCATTTCTTAGGTCACGTGTCACTTTTATATTTTATTTGATTTGATACACCTAGTATTCTTCCCCAGCGGAGTCACCAAAAACTATTGCTTGGGATTTCTCCCAAGCATGTGCAAATGGTGCACTTGCTAACTTGTAGCAGCAGTCTCAAATAAAACAATGTAAATAAGCAAATATAAACTCTAGATTGATAACAATGAACAAGATTGATTCATAAGCATGTAAATAAAAATTGATACTTTTGTATCACCTCAAAGGGTGAGGATGGTGAGTGTGAGCAGCTCCAAGGTTGAGATGCTCCAAATTCCAATGGTCTCTTCTCCAAGATGCTGCAAAGGTTGGGAAAAAAACTTAGGAGGGATTTTGGCAGTGTGAGGATAGGATAAATATGGAGTGAATAATGAGAAGCCCCTATCACCTTTTATATTTTTTGGTGATGGGAAATACCATTATGGTTTAAGGAAACCAATGGTATTGCTAAACGTGGTTTAGGTCTCTTTTTCCCTCTTTTTCCTTTTTTGAATATGTTTTGAATATTATTCCCTTTTAATTGATTTTTGGGGATTTGGGACCCTTTTGGATGTTTTTTTTGTGTTTTTTGAGGAAAAATACATATTTTGAGGGGAAAAAGGTGTACTATGGTCTTTTTGGTGACCATTTGAAGGCTTTAGAGGAAAAAATGGTAGGAAAAATGGGCGAAGGGGTTCAGAACAAGTGTTCAGAACAAGGGGTTCAGAAAAATGACCCCTCACTCTGTATCCCTAACCCCCCTCCTACGTTTCCTACCAATAATCACCCACTAAAACCCTGCTCTCTTTCTATTCTACCACCCTGACTACTGACCCTCCCTCTTTTTTCTCTCCCCATACCCACTAATTCCCCATCTTCCTCTATCTCTTTCTCTCTCTCACTTCTACCTCATAACCCTTACCAACCCCATTTCTCACTGTCCCTCTCCCATATTCCTCGACATACACATAACCCCTACAAATCTCTCTCTCCCCAACTCCTGAAAACCCTTCTCCCTATAACTCTATATACAACTAACCCACTCTCTCTCTCTACCTAAGCCCCCTCTTACTCTTCCTACCGATAAACATTCCATCCTCCCCCGATATCTCTCTCTCTCCTACTCCCCCTACTCCTAAAAATCTCTCTTTCTATTTCCCCTAAAGCCCTTACACCTACCACTTAACACCCCACATATATATATGTCTCTATGTCCCCATCCCTCTCTCTCTTTCTCTCCCCCAACTCCCAAACACCCACCCACCTCCCCATTCTTTCTCTCTCTCTCTCTCTCTCACAAACACATTGCTTCTTTCTCTCTCTCTCTCTCACACACAAACACATCGCTTCTTTCTCTCTCTCTCTCTCACACACACACACACACAAACACATCGCTTCTTTCTCTCTCTCTCAACTAATATCTCTATCTCTCCACTCATATTTACCTCTCCACTCTTCTCTCTTGCTCTCTAAAACCCCTTTTCCTCCCATACCATAAATGCCCCTCCTATCTCTCCCTAACTCTCTCTCTCTTCACTACTCCTCCATCTATACCTAACACCTACCTCTCTCTCTACCCACCAATCCCCTAACACACCCCCTCTGTCACACACAAACTCTAACTATCCCTAAAGCAAACTCCCTCTCTCTAATTCCCTCCTACTCTCCCTACCCATAACCACCCTCTCCACCCCCTCTCTCTCTGCTTCTCCTAATACCCCTAAAAATATCTCTTAGGCTCTCTCTCCACTAGACCCCCTCCCCCTACAACTTACCACCCTCATCTCTCTCCCTCTCTTTCTCTCTCTCCACCCTTCAATTTTCCACCTTGAACCTATTACTAAAACCCTCATCTTTGTCTCTCTCCACCACATCTCTACCCCTATTCTCTCTAGCTTTTGCAATATTCCCTAAATTCCTATCACCCATACCCCTACTTTGATCTCAATCCATTTCTCATATCCAATCCCCCTCCTCCACCCTACCCTTTGTAACCCAAGGCCTCCCTTTCTCATCACCAACTCTCTCTCTCTCTCTCTCTTTCTCCACCCCCCAATTCACCACTTCCAACCACATACGAAACCCATCATATCTCTCTCTATTCATATCTTTGTCTCTCCCTCTCCACCCCCACCTCTACCACCCTTCTCTCTAGCTTCCCTAATATTCCCTACATTCCTACCCCCCATCCCCCTACCACCATATCTATCACTTTCTCTTATCCAACCCCCTCCTCTACCCTACCCCTTGTAACCAGCAACCTCCTTCCTCATCCCCAACTCTCTCTCTCTCTCTCTCTCTCTCTCTCTCTCTCTCTCCCACACACACACACTCACACGAACTCATCCCTCTACTAATATTATCCCTCCTCCTTTGTCTATCTCCACTCCTCTCCCCAACCCTTAATGTTGGCTTATAGACTGATCTAGAGGTTTCCAATGTAGACCTAGGTTCTTTGCGGTTTTAGCTTAAACAACAAAACCCCTTTTCACCAGCCCTTTCAGCAACAGCCTGCGAATAGGAAGAGGTCTCACCCGAGGCGAAGCTATGGGGCTGCTGTGGAATTAGGTCTCCATAGTGATGCGATGAGTTGTTCGGACCAAAATTCTATGCAGTGCACTATCAGACTTGTGCTATGAACTAAGGACTATGTGACAATAGACTACCTCACGACCCCCTTCTTCCTCATGCATAGATACCTTCGTAACCAGCACATCCACAGACTGCGCAGTTCGGACAAGTACCAAATAATGGGATAGCACAACTGACTTATGCGCTTCCTTTACGAACTCAGCCAATAATAAATACTTCACTCAACACTTATTATTCATTGACTACCTTAGATTACTACACTCAAACAGATACAAATAGATACAACATACAATCCTACGCACTTCTGGTGCTATGCGTCAACAAAGTTACTTAACCCGAATTCTAGACATAGGTGCGGTTATTCAATAAACTGATACTTCTGCAAACATGAGATACTGTGCATCCAACATTCATTCATTCATTCAACACTTAGCATATTATCCCCATATTTCTCCTATGGTGAATAAATACAAAAGTATTGACATAACCACTGATAAATGAGATTGCAAGCATTCAACGGAAGCAAACAGATAAGTGCAAGATGTAAAACACGCAAGTAATCACACTACATAGGATTTAACATGTTTCACCCCACGGATGGAGGCTACATCCATAAGAATTGTTGTCGAATTAGTCTTTGGGAAGGGTACAACAATTCGTTATCTACGCACTCAGCTACAGACTCTCTTCTCTCTCAATTAGGTCTTTGCGCACTCAGCTACAAAGCCTTTATAATAGTAATCAAGCTCAAAAGATTCAGCAATATTCATGACTTAACAAAATGAAGAATAACCCTTTCCCATACAAAAATTCCTTATTTATAGATCATGCCCGTAGGTCATGTCTTTACAAGTCGAAGGCAAAAACCTTTAGGTTTACAAAACTGTAACGGTTTTCCCCAAAACTGTACTTGCTAGCCTCTGGTAGCGAATATTCCATCGTGGCAGTCTTCCATACATGCTTCACGTCACTATTGGCATTCTTGTTGCACCCTTGCCAACAGGTTTCTTTCGCTGAGCCTTTCTTCCTCTAATGGTCTCATACGACTGGTTCGGGTAGTGGTATCTTTCGCGTGTGCGACTGGTCGCTTTCTTCGACTTTGCTCCTACCCACCACTTGGTACTCCTGGAGCATCTTTACCAAAAATAGACCACCGACGGTCTAACCGGAATCTGTGCCATCTTCCGTCCAACACTCTGCTTTGCTAGCATCTCGTATATTGGACACATTGCAGCATTATATCCTCACAGCACTGAACTTCGCAGCTCTTCCGACGCTGCACTGCGCGCAACTTCGCAGCATACCAAAACTTTATATAAAACATCCTTTCACTGAATTGCTCTTAGCTCCACAGTTCAAAAATGTAGTTTTCACAAAAATTCTCCACCTGGGCCAGGTCCAAAAGGCCTCTAACACTTACATGTGGCTCATCCCCGAGCCACTTCCAACTCTGACTTCTCCTGGCTGTCACTCTGGCTACGGAGCTAGCTACGCAGCGAACTCATTGTATGAGGCAATAAACTTCCCAACTGTCTCCTTAGTGTCCTACTAGACTTGTTTTATTGTTTCCAACATCTGAACTGTTATTTCATCCTCGGCTTGGCCTTCTACTTATTCTTGGCCTTTGCGCAACTCTTGTAACTGTTCCTTGATGTCCTGCGAGATCATGTGGGTTGCCTCCAGCAAAGGGTTGTGACATGTCACCCATCTCAGTTTCTTTTTCTCTTAGCGCTTGAACCTCCTTTTTCAGCTTACTGATTTCTGCATATCACTAGAGTCTTTCTGTTGGTAGCAGTGCCTTAACTTGTGTGTCCAGCTGCTCTAATGCTTCCTGCTTGTCCTTCACAGCCTTCTTGACTTGCATCAAGTCTGGGTCTTCTTCAAGTGATGTGAATGTTTTTGTCACCTCATCTAATAGACTTTTGAATTTAGTCACCTCAGTAGCTATACACTCTACCATGGACTTCACTCTTTCACTCTCAACTACTGTTGATCTGGTGGAGTCTGTGGGTTGATCTGCGCCTGCAAGGCAACAACCTTAGCCTCATGGCTGATCTCCATATCTTGCATCTCGGTCTTCAGAGTGTTAACTAGTTCTTTGTTCTTGACAACAGTATCCGTGGGGTCCACTTGGACCTCAAATTCTCCTATATCATCTGCGACTGAAGTGATCATGGACTTCAATCTTTGCCGACGATCATGCTCATCCTGCAGTTCCATAGCTCTTTGCGAACTAGATGCCTCCAACTGATTATAAGTTGTTTGCAACTCAAATTTTCCTTTTAGGGCGTCAGTAGTTCTTTCATGCATTTCTTCGATGATCTGCAGATGTAAGTAATGTAAGCCCGACAGTGGTACCTTCTCTAGATCGAGCTCCACATGCTCTACATCCTTTGTGTCCAACATCAGTTGTTCTGGTAGTTGTAGGCTCACAGTTAATGGGTCTAGATGGATGATTTGGGACTTTGCATGCATGGTTATGGCTAGTTGTGGTGTCTTCTGCTACGAAGTTCCTCCTGACTTCCCTTTAGACTCTAAGTTGCACGTCGGGGATAATCTCTTGTGGACTTCTTCAATTTTCTCTGTAATCCCCTGTAGTGTGGACAGATTCTTCTGCAGACTTTCCTGAATCACCTTGTCCTTCTTTTGTTTGTTAGTCATCATATCTTCCATTTGCTTTGTGACCTTTCCCACTATTTTGTTGTAGTCCTACTCATGGAGTGCTGCGTCTAACTTGCTCTTATCGACCTTCTGCTTTGGTCCTTTTGGGTGTGTTAGGATCTCAGCTTCCTTTCTTTTTCCCATCTCCTTCTCTTCAGTAATAGGACATGGAATAGGTTCATCCTCGCCAGAGTCGCTTTCAACCTCCACAATTTCCACTCGATATTCGGCAAGCCATTCCTTCATGATAATATCAATATCCTTCTCATACATATGATAATTTCCTATGAACCATTCTATTTTCCGCTTATGCTCTTTTGTTGAGATGTATAGGCAATGCATGTCAGTGTAAAAATCAATAGTGCGAATATAGCAACTTGTTACATGCTTTGTTATCTACGGTGTGAGCATTATTGCTTCACGCAGCTAGTCATAATACTAGTAGAAAACTTCAGCTATCGCGTGCTATCTCTGTGAGTTCAGATTTTCCCGAAGGTTGCAGTAACGAGCCCCTTTGCAGTCATTGGTATCAATGATTATGCCCACATAATCCTTGGGTTCCTTCCATCCCATGAAGGAAATCAACACTATCAGCTAGGTAAAATGAAAATTTCCACCATTGAGCTGTGTCTCATTTAGTTCCTCTAGGAACTCATTCATCAAGTATTGACACTAGTTGAATTGCTCTCCATCTACGACCATGGTGCCAAGAAGTACTATGCCCGCAGATACCTCCAAATGTCTGCATTTTCATAAAATCTTGTCGGCTAAGAGTTGTGTGATAAACCTTGTTGCTTTATCATCAATGTTGTCTGTCTGAAAGCCTCGCTTTCCCTTCATCTTTGCTGCTACCTATTTATCCTTGCTCTTCCCTTGGAAGAACTGCTTCGGGTATTTACCCCTTTTAATCAACCCAGTGATGCGGTGGATAATATCAATGGTGAGGTTGACATTACGGTCCAGCCACAAATATCCCTGGTGAATGCATGCCATCAAGGTTCGGACCACTGCATTCAACTCTGGTGATCTATCAAAATGCGGGAGTCTGCGTAGATTGAGTAGTCCTAGCTTGAATACTCCTAATAACTAGCTTTCCAAGACTAAGTTGAGTTCTTGCTTGACATCCCTCTTCTAGCACATGTACTGGTCGGGCTAAAACTGTGGGAACCTAGGCTCATTGGGTTCCTCTTTCTGCATCTGAAGTAGATCATAATCATTCCACTTACATTTTGGAATTTTACCTAGCAAATTCTTATCAACGTCGACGTGCTTTGATATGGGTGATAGCGGGATATCATATTTTGCATTCTTCATTAACTTAAAAATCGGTGCGTCCAATGCACGCGGCGAGATATAGTTTGGGGTCATTGTCAAAGGTATCTCCTTATCAGCTATTGGTGGCTTCTCCACTATCAAACTCATCTTTGGTATCTTCGTTCGTGGCCCCATTGGGTCTTTTCATTTATCTTGCATGGTTGGACAGTGTCTTGGTGACCTTCTCGAAGCCTGCCCTGGTTCTATGACGACCTTCTTAGCTGGGGTTCTCATTAACCCTTCGATCCCTCCGCAGTGAAATACCTTCACAGTCTATTGGATGGTGAACTCTTCATCTATGGAAGACCACTCAGACATTCACTAGCTAAATCTCAGAGGATTTCAGATAACTTGCTGAGAATACTAACACAGTAGTGATCACAAGAAATTCTAAGTGTTCGGTAACGCCCGCGAGTCTAAATACAACATTATTTATAGGCACAACAGACCCCCTCCACACCCTTGAACATATAGATAAGCATTAAATGTGGTATCTGCTGGCCAAATCCGGCGGATATCTCGGTCCTTTCCTTCATAAATTTGTTCAGAACAGCTATTTTGCATTAAATTCCCAAGTGGTCGCTGGAAAAGTCTAGTTGTTGGGTCTAGGAAATGCCCTTTCTGGCTACCTCTATTACACCTTTTTACCCTAATTCCATCCTATTTTCATGAGCTATATCCATGTCTTTCCAGATCAATCTATAACATTGACAGTTATAATTTGTTATTACTTTATTTGTTTTTATGCCTAAGACTGTTAAGTATTATGGATCTTAGTCCTCGGTTTATACTAATTTATGTGACTTTATTTAGCCAAGGTCTAAAAGCACAGGTGTATCATCCTAGCAGTGCCAGCTGTGACTCTTCAATGTTATCTACTCATACTCTACGGGACAGTGCATCCTCCACGTGAGCTATAACAGATTTCCACTGTAACAGATCTCATTGAAGAAGAGCGTAGCTACAATAGACAGATGGCATTCCAGTTGTCAAGTTTGTTGATCCAATTTCCATCAGGACATTAACATCCTTCCGTATTAATAGCACTATTCAACATGTTGTATCAGTTAGCTATAACTACGCAGCATGAAGATCATAGATCTTCATTGTTGCGGTATTTTTGTGGATCTGAAACTGTCTTTCTTTTTGTATAAATCCCAGAAGGCTCTCATAGCCTGGGGTTGGACAATCATTCCCGGTGTACGCTGTAACAGAGCATTGAAGCTCATGATTTTCCATTAATAATATGAGAGCAGCATTCTTCACTTATGAGTTTTAATTAGCTGTGACTCTCGGCATCTCTTTTAGAAGGCCAGGGCCCGCCTTCTCACAGAGATAGCCGATTTAAGTTAGTAGAATAGCTTACTTTCATTTCTGTTTTGTGGTGTGGAAAGTTGCAGACATTGCTGATAGCTGTAACAGAGATTAGCTTCTTTGCTGGTAATTTACAATTGCATCTTGAATAGCTGTAGCAGAGTGGTGTGACAGTAAACTGTGCAAGACAATTCAATTAAATTGCATGTGTGTTTTAATCAGCTGTAACAACCAAGCTCAATCCCAATCAATTGGTAGTTGTTTATGCTTTCTAGGACTTCCAATAATCATCAATAGAGTTCAAGCTTGTATTTCAATTCTAGTTGCTATTGTATATTTAATTGGATACATAGATTCGACAGATAATGTTGGAGTTACAGTAGTCACTGGATAGATCATTTTGGTAAAGATTAATTGTTGTAGTTTGATGATCATAAGGATTTAACTTCTTGCAAAAGTAATTTCATTTCATTTCATTATTAGATCATTAACTTTCTAGATTGATTTTGTAAGAAGGATTGTTTCAATTGGGATTTGTAGATGTGTGAATCAGATTAGTTGCTTAGGGAATGAGTTGGCTAAGCATCTAGGTAGGATCATTACTTACATTCATTAATCAACTGCTTAATCTGTTTATGCATATATTGTGCTCATTACCTTTGAAATAAAAGACCTTCCTGGGTTTGACAATTTATATTGATCATTCTGTGTGTTAGCTTTAATTAACTGACATATAGAGTGCCCAACATTTTGGTGTCATTGCTGGGGATGGTAATAGATAGACAGAGTTAGTAGTTGGTTTCATTTGATTTTACTTTAGTTCAATATTTTTACGGCATGTATGAATACAAGAAAAACAAATCGGGAACCCCCTTTGAATACTATCATTGCAGGTGGAAGAGGTCGAGGTCGTAATACAGGTCAAGGAAGACACACTTATATTGACGAAATAATTGTTAGAGTTGACTCTTCCACTAGACTACAGTGGAACTCTATAGGTAGGGGAAATTTTGTTCCTCCTAATCTTGAACATTCAGCATCTACAGTGGAGAATACAATGGGACCTTCAACTCCTATTGCAGAAAGTAAACCTCCTGAAGATAAGGGAAGTGTTGTAGGTGCACCAGATAGAGATGATATTTAACATATTGATGGAACCAGAGTTACTAAAGAGGTGTGGTTGGAGACTCGCAGAATAGCAGAAGAAGAAAGAAGGAAAAAATAAGAGAGGAGAAAAGAGGAAAAAGCCAAAGCAGAGGAAGAACGCATAAATGAGACTATTGAATTTTGGACCAAAACTATGGCTGATAGAGAACAGGGGGTGAGAATGAACATGAGGACCACCGAGAGGAAGAAGGAGAAAATAATCAGCCTGGTAATATTGTGGCTACATTAGAAGTCCCTATCCTTTAGACACCTGGAGCAGCTCCTATGAAGAATATCTCACCATCATTCCTCCCTAATTTCCATGGTAAGTCCTCTGAGGATCTTGATGAGTTTCTTTTTGAGTTTGATATTCTCTATCATAGCTATGATTACACCTCTAGTGCTTGGAAGCTGAAGCTATTCCCAGCCACCTTGAAAGGAAATGCTCTGCGTTGGTTCATGAGTTTGGGTCGTGAGACCATTACCACTTGGGACCAAATGAAGAACACCTTCCTTTCTAAATATCAAGAATATTGCAGAACAAGAGATAGAAAGGAAGAGTTGTTCAAAATGGTTCAAAAGGATGAAGAGAGTTTGGAAGACTTTGTGGAGAGATTACTAAACAATTTGCAAATATCTGGTCATGCTGAGATTGGAAAGGATGTGCTCAAGATCATCTTGCTAAGAGGAATCAGGGAAGATTGCCTTAACATGTTGAATCTGCTTGGTAAAGGGGATATCTCGAAGGAACCTTTTGAAAAAATTGTTGAATTATGCCGAAGGTACTCCAAGGGATCTTCCAGAACCAGCAAATGAGACAAGGATCGAGATCAAGATGTTTTCACTAGGACTCAGAAGTCAGCTAGGGAGGTGCCACTCGAGTAGAAATAGGCAACCTACTGGAGAATTTTAAAACAGATATGATGAGTTCCCTGTCCTCAGAGCTGGATGCCATGAAGGAAAAACAGAGACAAGTAATAGAAGATCTTACACTTGGAGTATTCTATCCCAAATGTAGAAAGAAGCATCCACTGAAGGACTGCATGTTGGAAAAAGCAGAGGTATGTAGGATATGTGAACTCGAGCATGAAACTAAAGAGTGTCCTTCATTACCTAAGGGTAAAGGAGTCCTGTAGGCGTCTATTCCTGATGTAGAGCCAACATACTTTATGGCACAGAAGAAACCATGGAAGCCTAGAAACCAAGGTATGAATCCAGATCCAGCATTTCTTCTGCATAATATGAATGGGATGAACAACATGCATAATATGAATACACAATTCCCTTCACATTTTTCCAATAACCAGTGGCATCCATCTCAGAACCCAATAGAAAATTCTAATTCATGGACACCTTGGCCACAACAGTCAAACCAAGCTCCTTGGAATCCTAACTGGAGGAACCCTTACCAAGGAAATAACTTTCTCCATCACCAGACTCAGTATCAACAATACCCTCCTCAACAGTATCAGCAACCACAACTCCCTTTCCAGAACAATTCCACACCCATGAATGCACCACTTCGACCCCAACTAATTGCACAACCTAACCCGAACCCAAACAATAAAGCAGTCCATCAGTTTGAGACTACCAACATGCCTGCATACTCCATTACTTAGATTCCCTGCAATGATATACAATTATGATCAGGGAGGATAGTGGAGCCTATTATCACCGAGGATTTGTCATCCCCAGTGACTGAAACTGGAGTAAATCAACACTATTCAGCAAGCCCCATTATTGAGGATGCTGATACTCCTACTAAAGCAGCAGTTGAAACTTAGGAAGCAACACACAATCTGCTACAGCCTACATAGTTGAACAGAGAACCACCATATCCTAAATGATTGCAGTTGTAGAAGACAGTGGAATGGCCCCGATTTGATCTCGTGCCTATTTATGCTAAGACAAATAAATATTTGTGTGTTAAGAAACCAGGGAGAAGGCCCAAGAATCCTCTCACTGTCCACATGCTGGGAAAATTGTCAGAATTAATAATGGGAAAGGCCCCTGTGGCAAAGTATGATGACCCTAGGAACCCGACTGTTACAATGCACATAGGGAACACACAGATTCCAAATGTCTTGGTGGATTTGGGCGCAGCTATTGATGTTATGACCATAAAAACTGTAAAGGAATTGGGACTAACTAATCTTCGGCCAACCCCTACTGTTTTGGAACTTGCTGATAGATCAATGATCAAGCCTGAAGCAATTTTAGATGACCTTGTAATCTTAGTGGACTCGTGGGAATATCTTGCAGACTTTTTGGTGTTATAGCCAAAATCTAAGCTGGGGGGACACCCACTGATCCTGGGAAGACCATGGTTGGCCACAGCTGATGGCTATATCAGCTGTCGATCAGGTTCTATGACCAGTTCAGATGGGACTGAGATCAAGAATCTAACCCTATACCCTCCAGCTCGGCCAAGCATAGAAACTGATACTCCATTATGGGTAGATTTGGAGGAGGAGAGGGAGTTCAGCCACTATTAACCATAGGGAGAGCCTTGACATTTAAAGATGAAACAGAGGATGATGCCATTAATAGTTTCATCAGTGAGCCCACGTCAGTCAATAAGAATGTTTATCAGATCTTGAACAGTACTTTAGCTGAAACAGAACAAGAAAACCTTATAGAAGAAACTTTG
The DNA here is from genome assembly GCA_027924585.1 of Larix kaempferi. Taxonomy (NCBI): domain Eukaryota; kingdom Viridiplantae; phylum Streptophyta; class Pinopsida; order Pinales; family Pinaceae; genus Larix; species Larix kaempferi. The sequence continues at coordinate 649,621 of BSBM01001668.1, read as the reverse complement.
ATCAATGATGGAAATGTGATTCCAGTACCTAAGAAGTCGAAGAGTGTTCCAATGGAGGTTGAGCCAGGAAAAACATTGAATATTAATCCTAATCTGGTACCTAGCAAGTTGGAACAGCTAGTCACTCTGCTGAAACAGCGTAGGGGAGCTTTTGCTTGGGAGTACACAGATATGAAGGGGATTCCCTCTCATCTGTGCACTCATCACATCTATATTAAAAGTGACTCTAGGCCTGTATGCCAACCCCAACGAAGGATGAACCCGAACATGAGAGACATAGTGAAAGAGGAAATCCAGAAACTGTTGGAAGCTGGATTCATATATCCAATTTCAGACAGTGAGTGGGTTTCTCCACTTGTGATTGTGCCAAAGAAAAATGGGAAATGGATGGTTTGTGTGGATTACAGAGAATTGAACAAGGCAACATAGAAAGACCATTTTCCCTTACCCTTCATCGATCAGGTCCTTGATACCTTGTCTGGGAAGAAGTATTTCTCTTTTCTGGATGGCTTTAGTGGCTACAACCAGATTCAGATTGCTCCAGAAGATCAGGACAAAACTACTTTCACTTGTCCTTGGGGGACTTTTGCATACCGAGTACTTCCTTTTGGGTTGTGCAACACACCATCTACATTTCAGAGGGCAGTGATTGGAATATTTTTAGAAATGGTGAATGATTGCATGGAAATCTTTATGGATGACTTTACTCCATATGGTGATAGCTATGAAGAAGCACTGAAGAACTTAGAAAAGGTGTTGAAACGCTGTGAACAAAGTCAGCTCTCTTGGAGCACTGAAAAGTGCCACATGATGACGAGTGAAGGCATAGTGCTACGACACTTCATCTATTCTATTGGTATCAAGGTAGACCCATCTAAAATCAAGGTAATTGAAAACATACCAACTCTTGGAACTCAGAAGGATGTGCGTAGCTTCTTGGGGCATGCTGGTTATTACAGAAGATTCATAGAAAATTTTTCCAAACTAGCTTCTCCTTTGTTCACTTTGTTAATGAAGGATGCACAGTTTATCTGGTATGATGCATGCCAAACAACATTCACTGAGCTAGAAAGGAGGTTGTCCAAAGCACTCATCTTGAGAGGACCCAATTGGGCTCTGCCTTTCCATATTTCTTCAGATGCTTCAGACACTGCCATTGGAGCAGTTTTGGGACAGTAGGAAGGTAATGCTCCTTATGCTATTTATTATATTAGTAAAAATACGTCTCCTGCTGAACTGAATTATACTGTTACAGAAAAAGAATTCCTTGCCATTGTTTATGCCATCAATAAGTTTAGGCATTATATTACTGGATATTCTACTTTGGTTCACACTGATCATTCTGCCATCAAGTATTTAATGAATAAACCAATTACAAATGATAGAGTTACTAGATGGATGTTACTGCTACAGGAATTTGATATCACAATTATTGATAGACCAGGGAAGGAAAATATTGTTGCAGATTTCTTATCTCGACTTACTAACAGTGATGACAATTTACCAATCGAAGATTCCTTCCCTAACAAACATTTGTTCGCGGTATCACCTCATTCCCCATGGTATGCAGATATTGCTAACTTTTTGGCTGCAGGTAAGCTTCCCGCACATCTGTCGAAGAGAGAAAGAAAGAAAATCATACAACAGACTACTAGGTATTGCTGGATTGATGGCCATCTTTTCAACACTAGGCTTGATTTAGAAATCAGAAGATGTGTTAGAGAGGATGAAATCTTCAGTATTCTTAAAGCTTGCCATGATGAGCCCTTTGGGGGACATTTTGCTGACAAGAGTACAGGTCATAAAGTTTTGAGAATGGGCTATTTATGGCCTACATTATTCAAGGATGCAAAGAAGTATGTTCAGGCATGTGATAGCTGCCAGAGGATGGGCCAAACCAACAGATTATATGAGATGCCTTTACATCCACAGCTTGTGGTTGAACCATTTGACAAGTGGGCCTGTTGTGGGTAAAATGCACCTATAGTTCAGGGGAGAAACTACCAACTTACGGTGATAAAGATAGACTTACAAGCATTCTGCAAGTACAACAAATAAATGAAGAGATTAGGGTTTAGAGATGTAGGCACCTTGTTCAGAAGGTTGATCCTAGCTTTGCCTCCCTCGCTCTTCAATGCTTATCCAGTGTCGCAATGCCCAGACCTGCAAAACAACTTGATACCTTTCTCAAATACATTTGACTACATATATACTACTAATATCCATAATGGAAGAAGACATCAAACTACAATCAAACAGTAATCAAATCTAAGACACATTAATAGGTCATATTTGGAAAGAGAAGAACGTCTGATCTTTATTAATGAATGAAAGCAAGTACATACAATTATACCTTCTTTTAAGCTTGGCACTTCACGAAACCTAGATTCAAGGTCTTCTGCTTCTGTTCTCCAAGGATCCCAGCCTCTAAGAAACTATACTAGGGTTTATCAGAAACTAAACACAAGAGAGGGGGATGAGGGTCTCCATTCCTCCAGCATAACAATGTTGTAGACGTTGTCCCCTCACATGGCCCTTCTACCCTCCTTATATAATCAGGGAAGGAGAGGAAAAGAGGTTATAACCGAGTAGGAGGTTCCCCAACCAACTTAACTTCCCAAAATTTCAAGATTTTGACCAAAACAAGGGTGTACTCTACTCTATAGAAGACAAAGTAGCGTACATATGGAGTTGAGCGCTACTATTTCATAGTGGAGTACTGCTCAAGAGGTTTGAGCGCTACTATTGTACACTAGAGTAGGATACACATGCTACTATCATGCCTGTGTACCAGTGCTCATGTTAAAAAATGGCCAAAAACAGGCTTTTCTGCTCATTTTCAAGAGATGGTTTGGTCTGGAAAAATGTTCGTAAGGGTCATATACATCAAATTGGTCAAGAATGAGGTAATTTCAACCATTTTTAGTGTCCCAAATGACTCCTCCATCCACAATTGTCTTGTTGTGTGATGGAACTTGATCTCAAGAAGTGTCGCCATGCGACCAAGGAAAGCAAGTGTTGTCATGGACGGAGAGGTGTCAATTCAAGCTATAACAGATGCCCCCTAATGTATGAGGTCAGAGGGAGTGCAGGAAACGATGGCCAAAATACATTATAAATAACAAAGAGTTGAATCATGGAGAAACGGAGAAACCAAGAATCATAGGCTCAAATGAAGTACCTGAAAGAAAAAGTACCTGAAAGCAAAGGCAATGTCAGACAAACTTATCCTTGGGGTAACTGTCCATGTTCAAATGGTGGAGCATGACCTCCAAGAGGATACAATAACAATCCAAAATATTGATGCATATATCATGGCCACTAAAAATACAAGCGTGGATCCATGAGGAACATAAGTGTAAATATAGCCACATAAATACAAGGCGGATCTATGTCAAAACTGGAGAACATAGCCATAGAGAACAAGCTGGATCTATGTCTCATCAAGAGCCCAAAAGGAGTGTGGGTCAGTCTTGCACAACTTGGGCGATAACATAAATGAGGTGATGCTATCGAGGATCCCAAGGTCTTCATCCAAAAACAACCCAAGGTACAAACCTATCCATGCGAATAAATGAGTTGATGTCGAACATGGGAGGTATCGTTTGATTACCGGTCATTGATGTATACCATTAACAAATGCGAGGGTGTCCATCAATAATGAAAATGGAACCCAAGGTACCTAGTACATTCAAGCAAGTGTGAATAAGTGGTCTTGTCGTCGAACACTTGAAGAATCCATCGGATAGGAGACATTGATGTATTCCCATCTATCAAATAGCGAGGGAAACTACCACTAATGATTGCAATCCCTAAGGTACTAACCGAAACTCTAAACTTCATTCCCGGAGCACAATGAGATGAAGTCGATGGGAAGAAGTTTGTTGGAAGGGAGGTCTTAATGCATCCTCCATCATCCAGCACGAGGGACACTCAAACAGGTATGAGCTGATTTGGAGTAGGACTGAACACATGATGAAACATACTGACACCAAGGAATGGCTAACACATGAGGTCAAGGCAACAACAGAATGGACGACACAGGTTATATCCTTGAATAGTGAGCATGACACAATAGTGACTTAGGCAGCTTTGAACACAAAGAGACCACGATACAAATCTGCAATGTAGGAGACATTAACAGATTCTCCATATGATTGGAAGACTAACCAAACAAATGAGTAAGAACTCTAAGATCAGTTTATCCTAAGGCCAACACTAGAACCCAACTTGTTTGATAGAATCAAAACAGGTGCTTTGTTCAAGGAGATAGTTGACTTGCTGCCATCATATTGAAAGATATTTTAACATTCTTCCCTTCCCTTTCCTTTTTCATTTTTTAACGAGCTTGAAAAAGAACTAAAGCATGCTCGATGGTATTTTCATATTTAAGGAGTCTGAAAAAACATAGAAGAAAACTCCACACACCTATCCATGGATTTTATATCGAGCCTGGATTGGTCTGTGCTCGGTGGTGTTTTCTTGCTTATAGAGTTGAAAAACTTAAATAGTCCTCTATACACATATCCATGGATTTTATATCAAGCCCATATTGGTATGTGATTAGCGGTGTTTTCTTATTTATCGAGTTGAAAAACTTAAACAGTCTTCTGTTAACCATATCGTGGATTTCACATCGAGCCTGAGTAGGTAAATGCTCGATTGGTGTTTTCACAATTCGAGAGTCTGAAAACCCTAAAGACGACTCCAAAGGTCCTCTTTCGTAAAGTTGGTCTCCTTCCTCGAAAAAGTGTAAAATAATGGAAGAAGAACTCTTCTAGCACATACCAAAGTATACCTAGAGTATACCTTTTCCGTAAATTATCCACCAAGGCCCGGAAAAGGGGTAATTCTATACCTAAGTGGATGTCAGTTCAGTTATTTTAATGAGCCCGAAAAGACAACTATGAATGGCAAACTTTTCCTATTTAAGGAGTCTGAAAAGGGCTTAAAAGAAATCCATAGGGATCTTTTCCTTAAAGGTTTAATGAGTCTGGAAAAGTAAACTCATGACCTCCTTACTGTTTTTAATGAGCTCAAAGGAGATAGGAAAATGCTCATAACTTCCTTACTGTTTTTAACGAGCTCGAAGGGAAGGTGAAAGAAATGCTCGTAGCCTCCTTACTATTTTTAATGAGCTCAAAGGAAAGGTGGAAGAAATGCTCGTAACCTACTTACTGTTTTTAGCAAGCTCGAAGTAAAAGAAGAATGCTCGAAAGAAATGCGAGGAGATGAGTGTCAGGGATATGCGAAACTAGCTCCAAGCGCGTGGAACAAAGCTATGCCTAATGCAAGGAACATGAGAAAGATAAGTACACTGAGGGTGTGTCTCCTCCAGGTAAAAGGTGTCAAATTGTGAGGGAAAAATGATACAGGGCTTAGCGGAAATGAGATCAGAGATGGAGGCTTATACAACAGGCTAAAAGTGTGGAAGCTGGCATCAGGCTCATTAGTGCAAGCGGGATCATAACAGATGCATATGCAACTTGAACACAAAGATGGGAGCCTTATCAGGGATGGCCGGAAGTATATGAGGAAGAAAGATATGAGGCTTCTTCTCAAAGTCATGGTAAATCTAAAAAGGCTCCCAAGCCTATGAGAAAAACTCACCATGGGCACCAGAACGGCATAAGGGTGCTGACTAGGGTGACCCATGTTAGGTAGGCTCTGTTGTTGGACTAGTGCACGATGCATGAAGAGGTGGATAACACACCAATATCCAACATGTTTGACCCTATGGCAAATTCGGATGGAAAAAGGTTCAAAGGTTCTGAATATACCTGACATTGTTGCACAAGGTGTCGAAAATGACCAGTAAACAAGTATACATCTAGCTAAGAATCCTGTCTCCAAGAAACATTAGTACCAGGATCATATCTAAAACATATGTAAGGAAAGACCCGATACAAGTCACTGTGGTAGAAATACTTTCAACTTCACTATCATCAACAAAAGGCATAAACAAGGAAGAGTTTTCAAATGAAGACTCTATGGTACCCCATCCCGAGGACTTACAATCAACAAGATCAACTTCAGGATGAAGATGAAAGTTGAAGGACGTGATGGAATCTGCAGAAACAAATTCATCATCACGGGAGTTGAAAATTCTAGAAACAGAATCAAACTCAGCGGGAACACCAATTTGCAGATCTATAGGAGAGTCCAAAGACTCAACAGTAGGAAGATCAGACTTTAAGGTCAAACCGGGGCTGGACATGACTGTGACTGGATCAACATCCAAATGAATGGCAGACTGTACTATAGACTCTAGGAAAACTTCATCGAAAGGAAGCATATCATTCCAGATAGAATACATATCTAAACATTCATATGGAGGTGTCACTTGGTCAAAAGTTGGGACCAAGTCCAGAAAAGGTAAGCATGAACTCAGAGACTTCTTCTCAATAGCAGTTGAACTCAAGGAACAATATGCCACATAAGTCCCATGTGACATAGTAGTGCCTAATGACGAGGGGTCTGACTGGTCTACAGTTGGGTAATAAGGAGGATCAACAAATGCAAGCAAGTCGATAGTGACGATGCTTTCATTATGAGGGAAATGCATCACATGAAAGAGCGTAGCCACCACAGTATGCATAGCATAAACGTAATCATGCCCGAGGATCATATCAAAATCCACAGGGTCCTTTAAAACCATAAAATCAATTAAGACTGTTTTTCCACCATAAGTAACAGGTTCCTGGTGGAGGAATCCGATCGGTTCACTAGGTCTTCTATCAAAGGTCAACAACCAATTAGAAGCTGGAATAACATTAGGGAAACCAAAATCTCTCCAACCATAAGTGGATAAGATACTAACAGAAGCACCTTCATCAACAATGCATCAATCAACCGTATGGTTCCCGATATCAACCTTTATCTGGAAAGGTGTTGAAGAAGGAAGACGAGACTCGAATAGACTATTCCAATCAAAGGAACCAATCCTAGGGCTTGGTAGGGGTTCACATGGCATAGATGAAGTGCCCCCTTTTTCAGGAATATCCAAACTGGTAATGCAGAAGACTTCAGCAGTAGGTGCATCAATCTCTGAAGGACTAATGGGATCGGACGAAGATTGCATCGATTCGAGCACTTCACTCTCCGAAGGAAGAGTGGGGTTGACCAAAGATTGCATTGGTTCAACCACTTTATCAACCAAAGGTTCATCTTACTGTAGAGAATCTATAGACAAATCAGGAATAGAGGTTCCTTTAGACATGGACCACACTCTTCGTGCCTCTGGAATGGCAGGGCATCGGTGAGTAAGGTGCCCTCCCTTACAAAGTTTACAATGGAACTTTGGTTTCCATCCTATAGGTTTAGACTCCTTTACAATGTCAGTACTCTCAGCATGACTAACATTGGCTAACAGCTTGCCCCCAGCATGACTCAAAGAGGCTGGTTGCTCAGAAGCATCAAAATTTTGAAATAAGGACCACACTTTTTGCACTTCTAGAAGTACAGGGCACAAGTAAGTAAGGTGATCTCCCTCACAAAACTTACAAGGGAACTTAAGCTTCTGTTTGTTTGGTTTGTCAACAATGTCAACTCCCTCAGCATGACTTGCAGTGGCTGATCTGGTGTCTCTAGTATGACTCACAGGAACTGGTGACTTGTCATTAATATGACTAGCAATGATCAATGACGTGTCCTCAACATGACTGACAGTGGTTGAAGACAAACTTTCAGTATGATTTTCAGTGACTAAAAGTTTTCTCCCAGCATGACCTCCAGAGGCTGGGCAGGTGCCCCCTGCATGACTTGGAGAGGAAGGGTGCTTGCCCCCAGCATGACTTGCAGACGCTGGGTTGCTACCCCCTTGTTTTGGCATCTTCTTCCTATTCTTACTCCGTCTATTCCTTTTAGACTGTTGGCTACTAGTATTGCTACTTTCTCCACATGAGGTAGAAGGAGGAGGAGAAGATGTTACTGGCAAAGGAGGCACAGGGTTCTGATGCTCTTGATTTGAGGTGCTCACAAAAGAAGCGTCAGGAGCATGCAAGGCATTCGCAGTGGCAAACAACCAAATCGGTATCCCTATAGTGAATCCAGGAAGATTTAAAGTAGCCATTATGGGAGTACCAATGTTTCCAATGAATGGAATAGCACAAGGATCCCCTGGAACAGAGGTACCTTGATTGTCACTTGCCGGAATTCTAGACATAGTTTCTTGCTCAAATGAACAAGAAGTTCTCTAAGGCAAAATAAAACAAGTAGCACAAAGAGCACACCACTAAAAAAGGTCCTAGGTAAATCAAACCAGGAAAATAGATGCCTTCCAGAGAAGAGTCTGGGATGATGAGGGCCCAGAACAGATCAACAAAGGATGAAGAACAGTTACCCGGGGTCCACAATAAAATGACTAAGGGTGCAAGCACTGGAATCACCCAACCTCCCTCCCAAAGACCTGCAAGGGGTTTCCTCCCACGTCTGTCCTAGGTACAACAAATATACCCTCCGTTGTCACCTGTGTATGAACCTATGGTCAGATACTAAGAATACCACAACACCGAAAACTCCTGGGGGAACAGTCGCTGGTCGAATCAGAAGGCACGGGTAGGGTAACTGAGCCTGAAACTCAAAAGAGTCCCCAAACATGATCCAATCCTGGTATATGCTCGAAACAAAAAGTAGGAGGATTATTCCCAACAATTTGATCTCACAAGACCTACTGCATAGATCGCAGCCAAGCTTTGAATGAAGTGGGTTTACATGTGATAGTCGAACTACAATTTTTGCGTAATGTGTGATCTTGGGTGGTTTAAGGTGTTTTAAACCCAAGATCCTAACCAAGACTAGTTGGTGTAGTGTAACCTAGAAAAGAAAATGTTACTAGTAAATTTTATTAGGGTTCATTTTAAAGGTTACTTGCTTACTCAAAAAAGTAGTGGGTGTGTGAGAGTGGTTATAATAGAGATAGACTACTGAAAATGAAATATTTACCACCAAAAAAATCTTTTTCTTTTCAATGCAAGTCTTAAAATTCTGATCTAAAATGCATGTGCAAATGTGATTTTTAATCTTTCGAATGCAAAAAGAAGTTAAAAATAAAGTCTAAATGTACAAAATTAAACTCAAAACTTAAGAATGCAGCTATTCAAACCAATAAGTAAGCAAAAGAAAACTTGTTCTTTTTTATGCAAAGCACTCTAAAATCTTTTAAGCCAATTGCAAGTTACTCTATTCAGAAAATGAATCAAAATTCTTTATGCTTTCAAAAGTAAGAAACAAAACTGAAACTAACCTATTATCAAAGAAAAGCGAAGAAACTTTTAGGTTCTCTTTATGAAACAGTAAAAGCTACCAAATATGACTTTCCAATTCTTATTGATGTAAGCATGCCAAACATTGGGAAAAGAGTACAAAAACTACTTTTAGACCCAAACGAAGAAAATGACCTATGAATATGTATGGTTTGGTAAAGTCAGGTCTACACATAAACAATGCAAATAGGGTCTTGAACAACATCCAAAACACTTGAGCTTTCACTACAAAAGAAAACTTAAAAGCATAAGGGAGGATAAAAAACCAATCTAAAAGAGAAATTTCACTCAAATAGATACAAACAGGGTCAAGAAGACTCAAAAGGTTTCAAATCCAGTGGAAATGGGGCAAGCAGGTTCAGTCAGACTCAAATTAGGGTACAAAACACCAAATGGGTCCACAATCCCCCAACTTGGGTCAACAAGCCCCAAAACTTTCCAAACAAGTCCAAATTGATCAAAAGAGGTTCAAATCATGAATGTAAGATTAGTACAAAGATGGAAGACCACTTACAGCGGTTTAACATAGACCTAGGGTCATCAAAGACCACAAAAATGTAGCCAAAACCCCCAGATTTGGGTCCACAACCCAAAAAACTCAAAAATTTAAACTCGGATTTTGAGCGCTACTGTGTATGAAGGAGACTAGCGCCCAAGGCACTACTATACTACACAACAGTAGCGTACAGGTTGAAAAAATTAAAAAAATGGGGTTAAAAACCCCCACACCTGGGTCCACAAGGGTTTGTAAGGGCCGGAAAGGGTCTGCAAATTCCCAGCAGGGTCAAACAGAGCCTACTAATTGATCCTAATCAAGAAAATTAACAAATACCATCAAATAAGACTGAAGAAATGACCTTGGATACACCTAAGCAGTTAGGCTTTCCCCAGCGGAGTCGCCATTCTATTGTGGGGAAAATGCACCTATAGTTCAGGGGAGAAACTACCAACTTACGGTGATAAAGATAGACTTACAAGCATTCTGCAAGTACAACAAATAAATGAAGATATTAGGGTTTAGAGATGTAGGCACCTTGTTCAGAAGGTTGATCCTAGCTTTGCCTCCCTCACTCTTCAATGCTTATCCAGTGTCGCAATGCCCAGACCTGCAAAACAACTTGATACCTTTCTCAAATACATTTGACTACATATATAATACTGATATCCATAATGGAAGAAGACATCAAACTACAATCAAACAGTAATCAAATCTAAGACATATTAATAGGTCATATTTGGAAAGAGAAGAACATCTGATCTTTATTAATGAATGAAAGCAAGTACATACAGTTATACCTTCTTTCAAGCTTGGCACTTCACGAAACCCAGATTCAAGGTGTCCTGCTTCTGTTCTCCAAGGATCCTAGCCTCTAAGCAACTGTACTAGGGTTATCAAAAACTAAGCACAAGAGAGGGGGATGAGGGTCTCCATTCCTCCAACATAACAATGTTGTAGACTTTGTCCCCTCACATCGCCCTTCTACCCTCCTTATATAATCATTGAAGGAGAGGAAAAGAAGTTATAACCGAGTAGGAGGTTCCCCAACCAACTTAACTTCCCAAAATTTTGAGATTTTGACCAAAACATGGGTGTACTCTACTCTACAGAAGACAAAGTAGCGTACATATGGAGTTGAACAATGATTTAGGAAAACATACCTGGATTAGCATGCTTGCTAGTTATGTCTAAAACAATATCTTCTTTGTTCTCTTCAATGATTTAGAGACCTTGTGCTAGTAACCTACATATCTCATAAGTTAAGCATAGTAGAACCAAATCATACATACCTCATAAGTAGAGATTCTATGTCATCAAATATTATGGATGAGTCTTTATATTCATGTCATCATGGTCATATAGATTTGTCTTTCTTGATGCACCTTTCATGTTAGTAGACAACATCATCCTCATACAACACCACAAGTGCATTAGTACAATCATAAGTGTTATACCCCTAATCAATGAATGTCTTCTATCATTCACATGTATTCATACTTTTACTAGGCTGATCAGGCAATCTAAAATTAATCATGTTTGTACTAACCTCAATAATATGAAGACAAACATATTTCAAAACATACCTGTATCTTCTCAAGTCATACCTGTCGAGATTGCTTGTAGTCTTCTTTATAAGAGTAAAAATCTAACCATCCAAGGTATATCACTTGAAAACATATTATATAGGTTCATGGTGCTAGGATGATAGAATATTAGTTCCATTTAAACCTCCTTCATTGCTTCCCTATGAGTCTCCCAACTTTGCTAGGGTTTCTTCTTACTTGAAAACGCTAATTTTCAATCTCCTTCCTCCCACAACATTTTGATGGAGGATTAATATCTATGATGAATGGATTCTAAATCTATTATCAAAGTTTCCAATGTTGCATCAGGTGTCTCCAACATTGTATTAGTTCCTTCCATACCTAAAAACTGAAAACCCTAAGTGAGAGCTTCTTCTTCCTCTTCCTTGATTTCCTCCATCGAGCCATTTCAGATGTGTTGTATTGTTTCTGGTGTATCTCTAAAATTTTGGATCTACAAGGTATGAAACTTCGACCTGTGGTATCAGGACTTGTTATTGATCCAACCCCACAGTTTTTAGCTTCATTGGATTTTCCATCAGAGAGATATGATCAGTTTTACAACATGACCTGTTTAAGGGATGAAACAACATATCAAACTTGTACGGAGTTCCACGTGTCACTATTTCAACTTTGGCCTTTGAAACTCGGACCTGTGAAACTAAAGTCCATTCCCTAACTGTCACTTTTTATGGAATTCCATTTGGAGCTTCCTATATTGATATATGACCTTTTTACCTAGGTCACCTATTTAGGGATTCATTCTGGAAGAGGCAGAAACCCTAACCTGTATGGACCATATCTCACAAAGTACAATGAATCTAAGGCTAAAACTTGGACAGAAGGTAGAGGAAAATTTCATCTTTGTCCTGTCCAATTTTCAGATCCTGAACCTTCTCCCAAATGTATTTATGGAGAAAGTTCCACGATGACTAGTTTTTTCTATAAAAAACTCTAACTTTCAAATCGTCACAAGTGAAACAAGTGTCATAAGTGCCATACATTGCCTTCCTTTAGGATAGGTCTGATATCATGTTAATATTCAATATGCTAAGATAGATAACATGAGTATTCCATTACAATTTCACAACAATAGAATATACAGGATCACTGAAAGAATAACAAGCACATCATAAACACAAGAGACACAATTTATCCCATGAAACCCTAATGCGGTAGAAAACCCAGCAAAGCTTCCTCAATATAGATGGCCAAAAAATACAAAGATGTAATCCCCAAACAAGAGCTCCTTCTCCTCCTTTGTATATCTCTCTCTCTCTCTCTCTCCTATGCACAATGTTAGCACCTAGTTTTTACAGCTCAAATACTAATGTGTAATGGATAGAGATCTTGAAAATTCTTTGGAGAAAGCTTAAAATGTTTTTATTTTCATGATTGGATGCTAAGGTATGAAAAGAGTTGTAAATGGAATCACTAAGGAGAAAAACCAAAGAAATTTTAAAGAAAATGTGAAAAATTCGATCAAAATGATCAAAAGGGGGTTAAAAGACTATAGTCCGAAATAAAAATTTGAAAACATTAAATATAGTGCAAGTTGCACCGTTGATTGTGAGCATGAAGGAGATCAATGGTTCTCATTGGTTTTCACATGGCCAAAGTGCGTGGGAAAGAAAGGAGATGAGTGGTTGTGAAAGATAAAACCGGGAGACAGATGGCAACATTGCAGTGCTCTGTGAATAGGAAAAGTGGTATCCAAAACCAGATGGATAGGATGCGATACCGCCAAAGTAAAAAGGTGTGTTGCTGACCATGTGGACTACTAAGATGAACCAAGAAAGATCCTGCAGTTAAAAGGTCAATGTTTCGAAAAGGCACAAATGCAGTAAGGAAAAGAACGGTCCATATTATCCTATGGTTGATCGACAGTCCTGGATGATTGTCGCATAGGGAAGATTCACGATGGTTAGAAGATGTAGGTGGTTGCAGAAAACCATACCACCTAACAGGTGTCAGCACCAGGTTCCGTCACAAGGAGGATAAGTGGTAATGGGAACCACTTCAGAAAATCGTGACACCGCTTTATAGATATATGGTGCTAATAATAGACAATGGAGATCGAAGCATAGAGGATAATCCGATGAAAGATAGGGAAAGGATGTCAAATCAATAAAAAGGGAACATATTTAACGGTTGAAAACATTGCACGAGAGATCGACGAATAAAAAAGGTGGAAAGCTGGCAAAGAATACCAAAGCATAAGAGAAAGAGGTTATATATATAAAGGCGCATGTGTAAATTTGACATTTGTTTCTCGGAGCTGTCGGAGTCGGAAGCTTCTGGACTTGTGGAAGACAAAGAAGATGATAGGAAGGGTTATTCTCAGATCTTTTTGGTGACATGTAGGACCTCATAACCTCCGCTATTAGCAATCTAAAATCTATTTATTACAAGAAAATGGATGAAGAACCAGTTTCTAGCAATGTTAGGGTTAAAGTTGTTCTCGAAGATAGAGATTTTGATGTACTCGATACAGAGGTTCGCTTGCCTATACCCGAAATTAAAAGAAGATTGAAAGTTTTGCTTGAAGAAGGTTTAGATGGGCATAGATTGTTTCAGTTGTCTTTTATCCTTTTTTGCATTGACCAAATTATGCCCTTCCCTGAGTTTGTTTCATGGTGTGAGTCAAATTATTCGGAACTCCAACGAGTTATTATGAATTCTCAGAAGTCTAAGATTGTCTGTTCCATAAATTCGTCAGTCATCAGAAGCTCTTTTGGAATCCCTACATCCCAAGTACCTGAGTCCGAGAGTATTTCTGAAGAGTCTGTTATTGCTGCATATAGAGAGTCTTCTTCTGAGAACTGACAAGCCTTTCTAACCGCCCATCTTAAAACTGATTTGGAAGTCAAGAATACCCCATACCCTCTGGATATAAACTTCTTTAATGACAATACCCAATTGGTTCTTTCTTTAATAGCCCAGTTTCTAGGCGTGGATACAGATATGTGGGTAACAGAATTACAATTGAGTCTATTATTCAGAATTAGGATTAGTTCACCAGGAATTGAGAATGATTCGGTGTGGTCCCTCAAATTCGAAGACTTTTTAGCAGAAAAAATTCATTCACAATTGAGCAATTTCTCCAATACATGGCATTTTAGGTTTCAGGCACAATTAATGAAAATGGTTATGTTTAGCAGCATAGAATATTTACAGTTCTCACATGTACTCTACACAAATACCTTAGAAGATAATGTATTCAATTACATGAATTATATTATCTCTGCGGTATATAAAGTGATTTTTGGAGAAGAATTACCAAGGGTTTTACCGGAAATGGAATCTTTGATGCAATTGAAAGATGAAGTGGCAGTAGGTGAAATTGGTTTTTATTAACGGATTCCACAGTAATTAGATTATATGTTTTTGTACACAAACCTTATCTATTACCCGCCTTCTTAACTCTGAGAATTTTCACTCTCGAATTCGTCAGACAGAAATTAACTTTAGAAGATGAGCAATTCTTAAAGTTTAAAAAGGGTTCTGATTTAAAATACCCATGGAAAGTAGGTCCGTTCATTATAAAAAGCAAAGATGCTCTTTCAGATGTGGAAAAATTCTTCGAGAGTATGGAGTTTAAGAAAGATGTATCAATTGAATATGACCCTTTACATATCATCTCTGAGAGGAAGAGGAAAAATAATATGAAGGATTTTGAGCATAAAGAAACATAAGGAATACTAAAAGGACGGAATTTATTTCATTATGAACCTGAATATGAAGAAATTATAAATTCACAAGTGGGAGATCTCAATTTGATAGAATTGACAATAGAAGGATATCAAGTACCAGACTCTTTGGAAATTGGAAGGAAAAGAGATTTGTAGGAGATTATAGATGCAGATAGTGAAGGAGGAAATGAATACAAAAGGATTAAAGTGGAAACACAATACGAACTGGTTATTCCAACAGATAGTGAAAATGTGAGGAAGAAAAGCTCTCAATTCCAAAAGTACAGATACAAGAATATACATTTCAAGAAGTTAAGGAGAGTGGTGATGTAGATAAATTCCAATCTAGGCTCAACATGTATAAAAATTATGGACAAAATAAGCAAGCCTCTGCCCAAAGGCTTTATAATTTAATTCCGACAGTCATGGATTTATCAAACTCAGAGACTTCTTTAATAACAAGCAAAGATATAAAAGAGAACACTTTGAACTTGGCAATATTGACAGAAGACAAAATGACCAAAATAAAATTTAATTTGAAGAAAATACCAGTACTTGACAAGATCCAATTTCATAAGCAAATTGGAGAGGTGATATATGAATATTTCGTAGAACCAACATTGAAAGTTGCTAAACTGGAGAGTGTTGTAAATAAAATGGAAGGTCAATTGAAGAAAGAAATACTAGAGAATAAAGCTTTCCAACAACAAGTAAAAAAATTACAATTTGACTTAGTTGAAAGCGATGGTGGAGGTAAAGCAAGCAAACAATTATTGATAGAAAAAGATAATTTGATTCAAAAGTTGCAGAAAAAGATGAAGATTCCAAATACTCAACTGATTCAAGCTCCTAAAGAAACAAAGCTAGAAATAGAAAAAGAAGCCAATAATTGTAATGTGGTGACCATAATGTTGGAATCGATTTAATACTAAGTGGGGCATGAATCAGTATTAGCATAGTTATCAGCAATTTATACCTTCTTTAATAGATTAGTCTTTACTTAATCTTTATGTTTTGTTATGCATTAATAAATAAACATCCAGACATATATTAACCACATAACAACACATAACACATAGGATTTTTATGTGGAAACCCAAACTGGAGAAAACCACATAATGCTTCTTTATAACAAGAAGAATACATTCAAGGAAGCACCAGCTTCCTGTGTTTACCAACACCAACTAGAAGGAGGGACCAACCCCCTGGTTTTACAAGGACCGACCTGAAGGAAGCTTCAATTCCCTATGTTTTCTAGAGAACCAACTTGAAGGAGGCTCTAACCCCATATATGATTTGTTTTACAGGAATAAACATGAAGGAAGCTGCAACTCCATGTCTCCTTTCCCCATCTGATTTCCCTGATGTCCAATATATCTTATTGTCTTACTGAAATTCAACTCTCCGCACTTCTTTAGATCTTCTGATGATAATTATGTTGTGTGCCACCTTCGTATGAAAACTATACTGTGTCACTACGCTACACACATCACTTGACTTCTTGAACTTCTCAACTTACACTGTTATTGATGACTTACTTCACATATTGTGTGCTCTGCTGATACTGCAGTCTGCGTCTCTGTTATCTCAATGTTCTAATCTGTGTGACTGCAATGATCAACTGATACTGTGCTTTCAATTGATAGTTCGTTGTTCTAAAATGAAGCACTAGTAACCAATGGAATCGCACAATTTTAGATGTGTCCATTCTAATTGAGTGCTGCAATATCTCAGATAATCTACAATGTCATGTGCATCAAATAATTGGTATGTTCTCTATAACACACTTGTCTCAGATCATCTGCATTATGATGCACCTATTGGATCCTATTTTTCTATTATTGTGCATCAGATGGAGTTCTTGACTTTGTACATTTTCACTTCTACTCGTATGCATCAATTAGAAATATCCACAATATCTGATAATATTTGGTTATGTCTCTAGGATTTTGTCTCTACAAAATCTATGACTATCAGCGTGTTGATCATAATATTGTCCTTCGAAACATCAAGCACTTGTGCATACTTTAGTATTTCTTCCTTTTAGTATTTGTGCATCTGTCATGGATCTACAACATCATTTTGTGCACCATCAAAACTTCACTCTGTTGCATGTGCACATTCGGCTCTTTGCTAGATCATATGTTCTGCCCATGAGTTCTTGATGGCCCAAAAAACTCAAACTCACTCTTGAATCTCTTATGCTCTTCCCATCAAGATTACTTCAAATCTCCAATTTGCATCTCTATTTATACAATTCCTTCATGGATTGTGCATATGCCACATCTCATCATCTACACTATTAATGTGTCATCTTTGATGTACCAAGTGCCCTCAAGCTCCAAAACTTAGTGGAACTTTACACCTTGGTGGTGTACCATTGTACTCGTGATGCACCATTGCCTTACGGTATTTGCGCAATCTTCTACTTCATCTTGATGTGTCTTTGAATTGGGTTGTACCAACCCTTGTGGGTAATGTTCCCTTGATGTTAATACTTTGAGGGATCTGCGCATACTCCAAATAACTCTAAGTGGGTCTTTGTCCCTTGCTGCTTCATCACTTGCACTTGGTGTATTGATACTTAGCAGATTTTGCGGATACACCAACTTCTAATTGGTGGGACTTTGACTTATTCCTTGTCATCACTTGCGGGACTTGCACACCTGTTGTACCATTAGCTATGGAATTTTCTCATAGATGGTCTTCAATCAATGTACCATTCGAGGAACTTTTGCGCGTTCCACTTACTGAAAGCATCTTTTGATTGGACATGCTTGCACACTTTCAGGATTTTCCAACCAATAACTACTTGCACACTTCCAATGATCAAACAAGCAATGCTCAGGCTTGCTTGCACACTTGTACCACTGTCCAACCAACTCCTTGGCTACTACCACGAGAAAGTATGGCATGGTGGCCTTGATTTCTGCACAAGGACCACATGATGCAAGATACATTACTTGTGTTCCTTCTTGAAATGGGTCTTCATGATGTATCTTCTTATGTATTTTTTCAAATTGGATCTGCATGATGTATCTTCCTATGTACTTCTTCAAACTTGTCATGCATGTTGTATCCTTGACACACATCTTTAGACTGAATACACCTCTAGATATACTCCAAATTTGCATACATATCCATCAACTTCACCACTTGTTCATGTACTTCTGGTGTTCATTTTCTTCTTCATCTTGCTCATATACTACTTCAAAGTGGCTTCCATATACTTCTGTAGGAATGATGTATCCATTTTGAATTCAGTTGATATCAATGACTCGGACTGAATCAGTTGACATCCACTTTGAAATTTGTTGGCAGTCAAACACTTGACATCATTTTTAGTTGACATCAATGACAACCAATGCTCAACAATATCTTCCTTTAGCATTGATGTCAACACCTTATGAAGATGTACCTGATCTTCTTTGAATTGTAAGCTTCATATGTACTCGGTTGTAGTGCTCCCCCTGTGTATGTACTCCCGTTGAATTCTTTGCGATTTTGGCTACTACATTCTCTGTTGTAGGTACTTCTACTATCTTTGTGCAAACCATTCTTCTTCTTGTTACATTTGCGCAGACCATATTTTCAATCATCTTCATGCCATGTCTTCATGTGATCATCTACTAAGAATTCATCCTCTTCCTTTTATGATTTGCTAGCAATTTTCATGTGATATTTCTTCACACTCATTTACGTCTGCTAAGACTTCCCGCTCTTTCATTTATTATCTGCATTTCTTCCCCTTTCTTGTTGTCATGCTGACTTCATGCATCACTTCTATTTCCATCCTTATCATGTATGCCTTAGCTTCATGCATTTTTCCTTCATTCTCTCATGTTGACTTCATTCATATTTTTGGCTACTTCATGTCAGCTTTTGATATGCATTTCATGCCTCAGCTTCATGCATTTCTCCCCCTTTGAAATCAATGGAAAATAGGTGTCATTATTTTGCGCTATATGAGTTCTTCTCATTTTTTTTGCACTGGCGTTCGTCATGACTGTATACAGGGACAAATCCCCATGTCATCATGCTTAGTTGCTTCATAGATTTCCTGTACTGATATCCTTTCATAATTATCTTTGATTGCTTTTATGATAAATATCCTTCATTACTCTTTCACCTTGATCTCTCGTTCATGTCACAATGATTCAACAATCCTTGTGCAATGATCCATGCTATCATCCTTTCTTACTAACTACATAGTGTTGAAGTCATTCCTTTACTGATTTTTCATTATGGTTCATGTGCCTAACTTCTTCACTTCTCGCATTTAGTGCATTGTCCCGAGGCCTTGTCGCATTTAATGTTGTCGCATCTATTTCCAAGAAAACCAAAGATATGGCATGCTTTTCATTCATCGTCCAACTCGACATAGGAGCAAACATGACACTCAGTTCGTGTGGCAGCAATGATGTGTCACTTCCATACTCGGACGTTTTTAGGAAACATTCTTCATTGTATGGTGCAATGAGTTGAATTTCCACCTTTTTGTACTATTTCCAAAAACTCATTAATCCCAACATTTAATTTGGAGAATCCACCACCTTATTCGATGTTGTATGACATTGAATGCCTATATCATCAACTGATTGCATGTGAACGAACCTCCTTCAATGAATTCTATAAGATATTTGAGAACAATCTCAGGTTCATCGCCTCTTGCATCCTTGAATCTCATTATTGTATTGTTGTCTGATCCCTTGTCACTTAATCCTACATATAGTTCTTTCTTTTCCTTCCAATGGCCTCTTTTTATCACATAATAAATAGTCCCCTTGAGATTGTGAGTGTTTCCATTCAAACTCAGTAGGATGATTTTTTTCGCTTGAGAACTGACGTGGATTGATGGTAGAAGCATGTGCAAAATAACCAGATTCTTCACCAATATTCCTAGTCTAAAATAAATCACAGACATTCTAAGTTGTTGAACCTTCTTACTTGTCGATTTGATAATATGGACCATCAAAAGTAGCATATTCTAGATGAATTGCCTCGTCTTCGACCTTAGTGATACGGATTTGTGTGGGAAAGAAACAAAAGATAGCATATACATAATCATATACAGAGATATATATTCACATACACAGATATATGGCAAGAAACACAGCGATACAGTAAACACATATTCTATTAAATATTGAAAATAGAACACACTGTAAATACAATAGCTAGAATCATAGTAGCTATCTCAGAGAAAAGAGGTGGTCGTTGTACTCATTCGTGCCAAGCTGAATACAAAGAGAGGCTGAATAAGCCTATTTATCATAAGCATGAGGGAAATAATCCTAAACATTAAAAAACCTAGCCCTAGAAGATGAATCGTCATAAAGTTTGCAGCCCCAAGGTGGTTAGTTGAACAGACAACTTCTTGGGGTCATAACTTTTGCATACGATCTTAGTTTGGGGCTCTCGGTAGCCCGTTGGAAATATCTATCTGAGGACTACACTGAGGACCATAAAATAGATGGGATTATTGGGACCAATATTTCCCAAAAAACATCATTTAGGGCCTCAAAATTGCCCCGGAAGTTTGGGACTCAAAAAACTGTAGAAAATTACTAAAAAATTGGCAAAATGGGAAACTGCTTTGAGCCAGTGGAATAGGTGGGTGGCCACCAATATCCATCTGGATCACTCAGCATGTTGAATCATCGTCGTCTGCCACTATGTAGCTTCTTCCTCTCCATCCCACTTTTGAATTCACTTCCCTAGTTCCTGTGGATTTGGAGTTGAAACTTGCAAACCGGCCAAAAACTGAACTCGACCTCGAACTACGGCTATAAAATTATTCAGAATTTTCTCAATTTTTCCTCTTCTATCATCCTTCTTGTGTATGTCATTCTTGGCATCGGAATGGAGTCTTAAATCATGCAATTTTGTAATCATTCCCAATTTTGAATATAATGAAAAGACCCATTTTGTGTAATCTCATGTCTTTCATCAATGCATGTAAAACTTTTATGTTTGTATTTATGCCATTGATTTCATTGTGATGCTTCTTTGTTCTGTAATATATAATATGCAAGATAAATGTATAACCACTTAATGTATGCATGCAATTTTTCCTTTCTACAACATAACCGGCTAAACATACAATCATGTGCGAACATAATGAACACATTCTTACTTTAGATACTTCTAATGACACATCACACAATCCTAACTAACACCTTACCAACTTCCCCTTGAATTCCTTAATATGCATCATGTTGAAATCAAGGGTCTCCCATAGTCCTTATGGAAATAACCAGAGAGGCAGCAATTGCTTGTTGCGCTTGGATCGTATGCATCTTAAACGCACTTCTGAGGATATTTCCTTACCCAAGCCTTGTTGTGCACACTTTTGTTTTGAATATTCTACAGATTTTTTTCACTAAAGTCTCTTTGAGTGTAATAGCTTTTGCGCAACAAACCTTCATCCAGATAGTTTACCTCTCTTCGACAGTACATAGCTTTGTGTCCAAAGTGATTGCATGCATAACATCTCACAGTTTGACAATATTTTGCAATATGGCCAAAACGATTACATCTTGCGTAGTTCACCCTATTAACCCTTCTTTGATTAGTATATCAGAAATAATTATAACTAAAGGAGCCATCATACCTGAAATTCTTATCATGACTTGATAAATGTTCTCTATTGTAGATCTTCTTAGGTGACTTCACATAACCAAGACTTGTTTTGTCTTTTGGTGGCCTCTGATCCTTCAAAATATTCTTCAACATTGACGTGATGTCTTTTAACTTGTTATGCACTTCATCTTCAGATTCTATCTTGTCACTTCCTAAATGTGCACAGATGGGATCAATGCATATGTTTTTCTTTCCCTTTGTCTCAACCAGCTTGTCTTCTAGACAGTATATCTCGTTATCCTTTTCCTCAAGTTGATCAGTCATCTTTCTGATTTCCTGCGCCAATTCCTCTAGTGAAGTTCTTAGTACATATTTATCTTTCTCAGGTATTAGAACCTTTTCTTGTGTGCAACTTAGTTGAATCTCATATCTAGTTATCCTTTCACAGATATCTGTGTCAATAGATTCTCAACATGGCCTTTCATGTTCTTCATACTTTGATAGTTGTTCCTAAAATAGCTTATTCTTCTTCTTAGAATTATTTAACCCGTCCAAGACACTTATCAGTTATCCTTCCCGATCAATGCCCACATCATCTTTATCTTCGGATTGACTTTTAATCTTTACCTATTAAATAGGTTTTGGAGGGTTTTTGAACGATCCACTAAAGAAATACTTGTCTAGTGATCCTGGATTGCTTTGCACAACTGGAGTATTCTTCGAACCATTCTTCTTCATTTCATATTTTCTTTCTTCCACTACATGGGCCATGAAGACTACTTTTTCGGGTTCCTCGTTGTAGTCACTTCTTCAAATGCATTGCTTCCTTCTTTGGTGTATAGTCTCTTTCTCTATTTTGGAATGCTCCTTTTATTCTTAGGTGTGTATTGAGAATGTGCAATTTTTTGATCATGTGAACTAGATTCATCATCAATGTCACTATATTCTTTCTTGTAAGGAAATTTTGAGGCATAAGGACCTACTCCTCCACATATGAAACATTTAAAGGGTATATTTTTCTTATACTTACCTCGTCATCTTTTCATCTTCTTGACAAATTTTTATTCTTCATCATCTAATTCATCACAACAGTCTTCGTCATGATCATGTGTGTCCTTTATTGTGGCCCTCTTTAAAAGAAGATTCCTTTCTGATGGGATTCTCTTTCTCAGTTCTAATCTCACATGCAGTGAGAATCCCCTGGAGCTCATCCATCATCAAGTCTTCAATATTAGCACGATCTTCTAATACATATACCTTCGAATCAAATATTTGAGGCAAAGTTCTCAATATCTTCTCTACAACTGATTCTTCATCCAGAGTGACCCCAAGACTCATGATAACATTCACTATCTCATCAACTCTTAGGAAGTAATATTTAATGTTCTCTTCATCTTTCATTCTCAAAGATTCAAACTACCCAGAGTAGTTTTGTAGCTTTTCTTTCTTTAGCTTTTCATTGCCTTCATATATACCTCTAATTTTGTCCCACAATCCTTGGTTGATGCACAATGCATAACCTTGATGAATTCATCACCTATCAAACCACATAGAAAATCATTTCTAGCTCTAGCATTTCTTTCATAGAATCTCCTTTGTGTTGGATTGATTGGTACTGCTATTGGGACATTGTAATCGTCGATGATAGATTTCCAAACATATGCTCCCAATGATTTCAAATAAAATTCCATACATGCCTTCTACACAATGTAATTAGTCTTGTCGAACCTTAGTGTTGTATTTGTAAAAAGGCATTCTTGCTTATCCATTTCTATGTAATGATCTATCTTTCATATGTTAATTTGTTACTGAAGACACCCGCTCTGACACTAATTGATGGAATCGATTTAATACTTAGAAGGGGGGTGAATCAGTATTAGCACAGTTATCAGTAGTTTATACCCTCTATAATAGATTATCCTTTACTTAATCTTTATGTTCTGTTATGCATCAGTAAATAAACATCCATAAATATATGCACCGCATAAATAACACATAACACATAACACACAAGATTTTTATGTGGAAACCCAAATGGGAGAAAACCCCTAAATGCTTCTTTATAATGAGAAAGAAGACATTCAAGGAAGAACCAACTTCCTGTGTTTACAAGATCCAACTAAAAGGAGGCACCAACCTGAAGGAAGCTTTCACTCCCTATGTTTTCTCTAGCACCAACTGGAAGGAGGCACTGACCCCCTATCTTCTTTGTTTTATAGGAACCAACCCAAATGAAGCTGTAAGTCCCTATCTCCTTGCCCTATTTGACTGCCCTGATGTCCAATATATCTTATTGTCTTACTGAACTTCAACTCTGCACACTTATTCATATCTTCTAATGACAATTCCGTTATGCGCCACCTTCATATGCATACAATACTCTGTCACTGCTTTGCATAAATCACTTGACTTCTTGAACTTCTCAACTTACACTTCTATTGATGACTTACTTCATATATTGTGTGCTTTGTTGATACTACAGTCTACGTCTATGTTATCTCAATTTTCTTCTCTGTGTGATTGCAATGCTCAATTGATGCTGTGTTTTCAATTAATAATTTGTTGTTCTAAAATGAAGCACTAGTAACAAATGGAACTACGCACTTTCTGATGTGTCCATTCTAATTTAGTGTTCCAGTCTCTCATATTATCTGCGACATTCTGTGCATCAAATAACTGGTCAATTTTGTTTAACATGCTTATCTCAGATCATATGCATCATGATGTGCTTATCGGATCATGTTGTTGTTCTCTTGTTGCGCTTCAGATGGAGTTCTCAACTTTGGACACTCTCACTTCTTCTCATATGCATCAGCTAGACATCTACACAACATATCATAACATATCATAATATTCGGTTCCATCTCTATGCTTCTATCTCTATAACATCTGCAACTATTGGCATGCCGATTGTAATACTATCCTTAGAAACTTCAAGCACGTGTGCATACTTCAGTATTTCTTCCTTTTAGTATTTTTGCATCTATCAAATATCTACAACATCATTATGCATGCGATCAAAACTTCATTATGCTGCATGTCTGCATTCATCTCTGTGCTAGATCATCTGTTTTTTCCACAATCCCCTTGATTCCTTGAAAAAAAACTCAAACTCAGACTTGAATCTCTTATTCTCTTTCCATCAAGCTTACTTCAAATCTCCAACTTGCATATCTATTTATACATGTCCTCCATGGTTTGTATGTTCACAAGTTCGTCGTAGCATCCCTTCTTCCATACTTCATGGATTGTGCATATACCATGTGTCAGCATAGGTTCTATTGATGTGTCATCTTTGATGTACCAAGTTCCCTCAAGGTCTACAACTTAGTGGGAATTTGTCCCTTGGTGGTGTACCATTACACCCTTGATGTACCATTTCCTTACGGTATGTGTGTAATCTTCTACTTCATCTTGATGTGTCTTTGACTTGTGTTGTACCAACCCTTGTGGGTAATGTGCCCTTGATGTTAATACTTTGTGGGATCTACGCATACTCCAACTTATTCTAGGTGGGTCTTTGACCCTTTCCGATTCATCACTTGCACTTGGTGTATTGATACTTATCAGATTCTATACATACACCAACTTCTATTTGGTGGGACTTTGACTTCTTACTTGTCATCACTTGTGGGACTTGCACACCTACTATACTATCGGTTGTGGAATTTTCTCATACATGGTCTTCAACTAGTGTACCTTTCGAGGAACTTGTGCACATTCCACTTACTAAAATCATCTTCTGATTGGCTATGCTTGCATTCTTTCAGGATTTTCCAATCAATAACTGCTTGCGCACTTCCAACCATCAAATAAGAACGCTTAGGCTTTCTTTCACACTTGTACTATTGTCCAACTAACTCCTTGGTTGCTACCATGAGAAAGTATGACTTGGTGGACTTGATTTTTGGGCAAGGACCACATGATATAGGATACATTACTTTTTTTCCTTCTTGAACTAGATCTTCATTATGTATCTCCTTATGTACTTTTTCAAACTAGATCTACATGATGTATATTCCTATGTACTTCTTCAAACTTGTCATGAATGTTGTATCCTTGACACACATCTTCAAATTGACTGCACTTCTAGATATACTCCAAAGTTGCATCCATATCTGTCACCTTAACCACTTGCACATGTACTTCTGTTGTTCATGTTCTTCTTCATCTTGTGCATATACTACTTCAAATTGGCTTCCATATACTTCTTCATACTTCTACAGGAATGTTGTATCCACTTTGACTTTAGCTGATATCAATTACTCTGACTGAATCAATTGACATCCAATTTGACATTTGTTGATAGTCAAACAATTGACATCATCTTTAGTTGACATCAATGACAACCAATTCTCAACAAATAATGGGGGATTTTAGAATATTAAAAAAACCATATACTTAGGATATAAAGTATTATTCATTTTGATACTTTCCTAGGTGTTTGACTAGGTAGTTGGCCCCATATTGCCTTTGTAGGCTCACACTTGTCATAGTTATCCACATGAATGCCCTCATAAATAATCTAGAGATATTCTACCTACTTTTGTGACTACCCAGAATTGGTAAGAGTCCATTCCCACTTTTACACAGATTTATCCTGCTTTTTCAGCTTCTTAGTGGATAAGGATAAAACTAGGTGCTTTTATGGACTTGGCAAACTGTCTACTTTTAGGCCAACACATCCTCCATATTTTTCTCTCCAAAATCCATCATCTTACTACTTTTTCATTGCCAATCATATTCCATATCTGATTGATCTAAGTCCTGAGGTCCTTGACTGTGTTGGAAAGTGATGTTGCCACTATTGGGGTTTTTTAGCTTTTAGTAAGCTTACTTTTCTATGATATTTTTGAATTTCCTTTAGTGCATTCGATTTTATCTCATGAGGTGTATTATTTATTGTACTCCTATTGTTCAATAATATCATAATGGATTTTTAATCAATTGAGTTTATTTTTCTCATGTGTTCTCCTCAAATTTTCTTCATTCTCTGCATTCTTGCAAAACTAATTGTGAGGTTTCTTCAGTGAACTAGATTAAGGTTGTGACAAATTCTCACATGGTATCAAAGCCATATAACTCTCACAGTATTCAATTAGACATTTTTATATCCAGTTGACTTTGGTTAACCATGGTTTCTTTGGTTAGACATTGTTATATTTGGCTGACTTTCGTACACCATGGTTCATATTGTTATTCGGTAGAATTTGGTTAGTTGTCGTTAACCATGTTGTACGAAAGCTATATTTTTAACTTTGAATCAACTTTGGTGTAACATGGTCGTATTTGGTTATTATATTTTGTTTTGGTTGACCGTGGTTGAATTTGATGATCATGGTTGACTTTGGATGATTGTATTTATAACTCGTGTACCATGGTTGACTTTGGTGTCCCATTGTCGAGTTGATTATATTTTTTATTTTTGTGTACCAAAACTATATTTTTAAATAGGATTAACTTTAGTGTAAAATGGTAGACTTTGGTTCGTTTTTATTTTTATTTTTGGTGTATCATGGTTGACATTAATTAACCATGGTTAACTTTGGTAATACATTGTTGACTTTGGTTAAGCATGGTTGACTTTGGTTTCTATGGTTTTAAAAATGTTGTTGACTTTGGTGTACGATGATTGATTATATATCTAAATTTGATGTATTTTGGTTGATTATATTTTTAACTTTGGTGAACATTTTAAACATTGACTATACTTGATTTTGGTTGACAATAGTTAATTTTAGTGAACCTTGGTTCTGTATAGTGTAATTTTAATATTAATATTAAAAATAACAACATTAAATGGTTATGATGTTTTAGGAATTTCATGAATATATATTTCAATGGTTCTATCACATCCTTATTCAAATTTATGATTGGTGTAGTTAGTTAAGTAGTTTTAAAAATGTGGTTGATTTTGGTTGGCTATATTTGCTTGACTTTGGTACACCATGGTTGGCATTGATATATTTGTTAGAATTTGGTTAGCCATCATTAATGCTGTACCAAATATATATTTTTACTTTGGTTGTATTTTTAAATTTGGATTAACTTTGGTTTACCATGGTTGAATTTGCTTGATTATATTTTTAACTTTGGCGCACAATGCTTGAGATTGGTGTATCATTACAATTTTAATGGTGTATCATTTTGATGATTTACTTCGGTGTATTAAAGATAAATATAAATAATAAAAGAAATACTTTGGTTGTCTTTGGTTACTCATGACTGACCTTATTTTAAAAATATGTTTGACTTTGGATAAATTTGGTTACTCATGATTGAACTTATTTTAAAAATATGTTTGACTTTGGTTGACTTTAGTATATTATGTATTTAATTTTGGTGAACTCTTTAAATGTTGACTATACTTGATTTTGGTTAACCATAGTTAAGTTTAGTTAACCTTGCTTTTGTATGGTTGATGTTTAGCATTAATATTAAAAATAATAATATTAAATGATTATGATATTTTAGGAATTTTATGAAGGGTTATGTCAATGGTTTTATTACATCCTTATTCAATTTTGTCATTGGTGTCAATAGTTAAGCATGGTTAACATTGGTTGATTATAATTTTAACTTTGGTGTACCTTATTTGTCTTTGGTTAAACATGGTTGTCTTTTCTTACACATTGTTATGTTTAGTTGACTTTGGTACACCATGGTTGACATTGTTATCTTTAGAAGATTTTAGTTAACCAAGTTTTACCAAAGCTATATTTAAAACGTTGGTTATATTTTTAGCATTGGATTAACTTTGGTGTAACATGGTGCACCATGGTTGAATTTGGTTGATTATGCTATTAATTTGGTGTATCATGGTTAAATTTTTTGTACCATGGTTAGCTTTGGTTGATTAAATTTTTAACTTTGGTGTACCATGGTTGACTTTGGTCTATCATCCTTGATTATATTTTTAACTATGGTGTACCATAGTTGACTTTGGAGCCATTAGGTAATCATGATTGAATTTGGTTGACAATATTTGATTATATTTTCAGCTTTGGTGTACCATGGTTGACTTTGGTTAACCATTGTTGAATTTGGTTACACATTGTTGAATTTGGTTACACATTGTTGACTTTGGTTAAGCATAGTTGACTTTGGTTTAAAAATATGGATTAATTTGGATAACTTTGGTTGACATACATCAACCACTTTTAAAAATGTGGTTGAATTTGGTTAATGAGAGTTGAATTTGATGTACTATTATGTTTAACACAGTTAATTATATTTTTAACTTTGGTGAACTCCTTAAACTTTTTCTCTATTTATAATTTTGATAAGAATAATTATGAAATAATTTTTTATTTTTTTATCAAAATAGATAGATATTTTTATATTAAAAAGGGACGATAACTCCTCAAAAGTACATAAAAAAGAAATGTCCAAAATTATAACAAACTAACCTAAGAAAATTATAAAGTAGCAATACATAGCCACACTAAAAATGGAAAGACCATGGAACCTGATCTTCTACATTTATTTGTTTGGTAATGAAGGAGGACACCTCTGCTGAGTTTCTTTCGCTCTGGTTCAACTATAAAGCTTCTACATTTTGTTCCAGAATTGCAATATGCACCTTCAATGTCTCAGCTTGATGCTCTTGTCTGTCATGCTAATCCTTTAACAGGCCCAGATGAAGTTGAAAATCTCTCCTCTCATTGTATCATTGCTACTCCTCTTCTTTCTTACATTCCTCTTGTCGATGCTCATGGTCCCTAAGATCTCTTGCCATCCCTCAGAACCTTAGTTTCATCTTTTGCAGACCCCACACCAGGATTTGAATTGCATGCCAAGTGCAGCAAAACTCCTTTCCTGCCCCGCCATCTCTATCCATTATGCCCACTAAACAACGACCTTTCCTGTCTTCCTTGTTTGTTTTCAAGAACCGGCACCGAAGAATAGAAACTACAAAATCCTACTTCTGAAATTGGTTATTCCATAGCTTTAAACTCTAGCTTAGTCTATTTATCATCCGGTACGAATTTTTGTTTCTTATTATCTCATCCTCCTTACTTTATCTAGAGCCACTCCAAGTAATAACTACCCATCCAACATTAAATCCTACGTAACCCATTTTTGTAAATATTCTAGTTTTTTAGAAGTATTTGTGAATATTTGGAGTATTTAGCATGTGTGGGAGGAGGTCATCATAATAATTAGAAAGCATTCCAGCCCAACCTAACATCAAAACTATGGTGAGGGGTCTATCTCCCTTAATGTGAGTTGATGCATTATCTAATCGAGCTTCAAGGTTGTCATGAGGTAGCATGTGTCTGCGCCATGCAATGAATATAATGCAAGCCGCAAGGGGACAAATCCAAAGGGTCCAATATTTATTCCTATATCTCATTTGATTCCAACTTAGGATAGGAACCTTCATAATACTAGGGAATTGTTTCATAATGTTTGGTACCACGAGTGGATTTATTGGAAAATGAGTCTAAATCACTATTATGAACCTAGAGGATATGAAAAAAATAGCCTTTGGAATCCTCTTCATATTTTCTATAATTCAAATCTGGATACCAGCCAAGGAGGAGTTTTGTAGGGGAAAGTTATGTTGGAAAGCTTTGATTATAATCATGGCATCACCGAGGATGAGAAATTCTGAGATACGTTTGATTATTAACATGTTCGTACCTTTCCAAAGATCCAAGAACTCTGCCTAATTGTTAGTTGCCATTCCTAGAGTCCAAGAAAATGAATCTACTTCATTTCCTCTAGGTTCAAAGAGAACCCCACCCAATCCTACTGCCCCTATGAAAGAAAAACAATATTAATCTACAAAGACTTTATATTTTCCATATATAATATATAAATTACTAAGAATTCATTTGCATTTATGCTAATCCAAATCATTTGTATTCATTTGATTATCATTATAATTTGTGCCATTCATCGTTATTATACTGGTCAAAGGCTAGTATATTGCATTTGATATGCATTAACTACATATTAATTTACCCGTTGACCAAAAAAAAATTCAATTTTACCATATTTTCACATAAAGAAAGTTTAATTATTTTTATCAATTTTTTAATATTATTTAACTACAACCTCATTTGGTGATGGAATTGGGGCATTATTGCCTAGCCAATGGCAGAATGCTATGTTCTTACCACTAAGCATTGAATGAGATAGTAGGTTCCTACCAACTCTTGGGGAGCATTAAATGAGAGAAATAGCTTCTTGCATTGCCTTCACTACCACCTTCCCCTACCTCCTTCCCTATCCTGCCACTTCCTTCACCACCATGCTAGACTGTCGATTCTACAACCTCCTACACTACCATCAATATCATTGCAATATCATTGGAGAAAGGATTAGGATTGTCATGGCCACTAATAGTTTATAGCATCATTGAGACTACCTCCTACACCGCCTTCACTATCACTGAAAAAAGGATGAGGATTTCGATCACCACTACTAGTTACTAGTTAACGGCACCATTGCTACTACTAATTTCCACTACTTATTGGCATAAAACTGTACCACAAAACCTACAGAACCTTCTTGCATAGATATTTCTGTGCACCTGCACCACCTTCTACACGGGCACCTCCATATCCTATGTATCTCTAATTTTATTATTTGCATATCTAAATTGTTGCACATCAATTCCAGTGCCGTATCCACAGTTTCTGCAGAATCTATTCTTATTCTTTTGTTGCAGAACCTTTTATTGTTGGAGAACATTTCTCATTGCTACAGTATTCAAAAGTCTTACAAATAATGCTACCATATTTCTTCAAAACTCCTTATATTGGATGATCTTATAGAGAATAATGTTTTGTTGGAAGGCTAATCTTACAAAGAATGGTGTTTTGGTGTGTTTCTCATGAGGTATGGTACTACAAACATTATTGTAAAAACTATGACAAGTTTTAGAGAGAGTACATATATATCTATAAATCATTTTGGTCACAGTATAGCTTCAAATTTAACCATGTGAAGTTACAGTCGGACCTGGTGCTTTTGAACTATGCCAAATTCACCAGATCAAACTATAGGGAATTACATAAATCAATAGCGAATTAATTCATATATACACTATTCTAATGGAAAAATTCTACATGTATTCTTAATGTTAGAAATATTCAATGACAACCTCAATGGGTGAATGTGAGTCCTATTACAGCCACAACCGTTCCCTTCCATTTTTCCACTAATACCCAAACAGAATCCTTGTACCCTCCTTCATTGTCCTCCATAGATTTATGACTCTTATCTTCAAATGAAGATCACTCTTTCTCGCAACCACTTACTCCAAGTTGAACTCATAGATCTGTAGCAGTTGTTGCTCATCTCACAAGTCTTTGAAACCGAAAACCCGAGGATACTAATAATTAGACAGAAACAATATTCTTTACGCCTTATCATAATTACCCATGAAATACATCAAACATAATCAAAAGAACAAACTAATCATAATTAGAGAAAAAATGTGAGATTAACAATTCCACAATGAATGTACGAATGACGTAAATCATACATGCTTGAGAATTCCATATTTCGATAGTCCACGTAAATCCAAGAAACGATGATGGAATTTTAGGCACTTCTCTAGGAGGCTCCACCTGCATCAAACTTGATAATTCTTCAGTTCCGACAAAATTTCATTATAGAAATAAAATTTTACAATAGGAGTTAGTAGTTTTTACTTACTCCTCTTGCCCCAATGGAAATATTGTTAGGGAAAGCCTCATTTCCCTTCCATATCCTACAAACTTGGGATTCATAAGACTCTGTGTACATTCATTCATTCATTCTTGAGGGGAATTATGACGAAGAATGGGAAAAGACAAAAAAAAAAAATCATTGTGTATACCATTAAGCTCCATCAAACATCTAAAAAAGAATACATGCCTGCCTTTTATCTTATATATTAAATTTCATTGAATGTCCTTGCTCTCATGCTATAAATGGGAACTCAGGTCATCAACTAGGAAAGGAAAAAGAACTGGAATCTTTGCAGCGCAACCAATTGTGGATGCAGTAAGCTAATTTAAAGGGATATCATTGTAGACAAGTTGTTATCATGTGTAAACTAGAACCAAATGATATTGAACCAGAGGAAGAGAAGCTGAGGTTGAGGATGAGGATGAGGATGGAGAGACACTCAAATTCTTTTGCTCAAATTCTGGCAAGCCACTTAGCTTTCCAAGTCATTGAAAACTGTACACCATTGAGTTCAATCAATGGTGCTCATATAAACTGAACTTTCTGTCAGTGGAAATGTTCAACGATCTCTCTGCCATATATTGCAAGTGCTCTACTGTTTCCATCCCTCCTTCCATCATAATATGGTCACAATGTCAAAATAAAAAAAAATAAAAAGAAATGGCCCCTCTAACATAGTATTAACACAACAAATTGCGTAGATGTAAATGTCATTTACTTGATAGATATGGACACTCAAGCCACAAAAATGCCAGTAGAGGATGTGGCCTCTATAAAATCATCCACAGTTGCATGGCACACTACCCTTGTTGTACACGTGAAATTTATTATCATACAACCTTGATTGTTGTTAATTTAGGAATGCATCCAATATTTCTCCTAAAACCATTAGTGAGTGTAATCTACAAGGTCAAGGTCGAATATGTAGAGACTTTTTGTGGGAAACATGCTACATGAAAAAAATTTGACACGTGTCATCTTGCATGCATTTTTTTAAGGAAGGCACTAGTGGTCTTCTCGTAACTTTCAACATACGCTTGTTTTGAAATGTGCGGCAATGGCATGTCACTTGGATGCAAATATGATAATTGCAATAATGTGAAAACCTTGTATTGAGTCTTGCACATATAATACCTGATGTGCAGACTTGTGAATACCAATGAATAAGCTTTTATATATATCAATGCATGGACCATATAGTCTAGCAAGGTGTAGAATTTGCATTAAATAAAGGAAATATGTTATGTCATTCTAATACATGAGATTGTGTGTGTGTCATTCTTTAGTTCACATGCGGAAAAAGCATCTTATGGAAGCTCCCACACATTGGCTTGCGGATGATGGTTATTTCTGGCAACAACCTATAGTACATTTTCTTAAATCCCATTACTACAACTTGCATGTTCTCCACTGCATTGTGATTTTATTAATTTGGGATAGCTTCTACTGCAGGTGTGTACAAACCCATGGGATCATAATGCACCTCCTCCTCGAACACCCCTCTATCCTCATGGTAATGCTTATTACATTAATTTTGTGTTTCTTATTTAATTTATGAATTTTTGGTTGGATTTTAGTGGAAAATTGGGAATGCTTAATTAATGTTGGTGGTTCCTCTTTCTAGAGCCTTCCACTCTTATTAGTTCCTCGAAACTCAATAAACTTCACAACAGATTTCAACTTCACTCACCTTGCCAGTAATTGATATATACAATAAGTAGATTTGATTCCTCTTGAAGCAATTCAAAGCATGGGCTGCTAGTCACTTCAAACACTTTAATAATCCATTCCTGAATTTTCTCATATTTTAATATTTTAATACTTATGTAAAGTATTCATCCACCACCTAGCTCTTCTGGACAAGAAATTTATAAGGAAAACCAATGAATTGATTTGATATTGCTTCTTCCACTTGCAACGAAAGTTGTGAAAAAGTTGTATTATTATTAGAGCCATGAGTGTCAGAGTCAGTATTGTTGTCATTGTCTCAAACTGTTGCACCATATTTACATGTTATTTCAATCATGATACAACTCGTTCATATACTCCTAATACTTCTACTATGTTTCCATGATTATGAAATTTACCCCTTAAACTGTGGCACTCCCACCCAAAGCTATGATAATGCAATAGCTTGACAAATTAAGTATTAGCACTCTATCGCTGTTCTTTATAACATGATAAGGCTTCTTCAATTTGGCAGGTATTAGCTCCCATGCAGCCTTGTTAAATATAATTTAATTAAGAAAAGGTTTCTTTCCAACCCACTTATTTAATCATTCGATGATCCCTCATTTTATTTCATTATTTTAAAACATAAATCCACTATTATAAATAGAATATTTATTTATAATAATAATAATTCAAAATTTATTCCACTTCAATTCTAAGTGCAAGTCCTCTTCTTTATATATTCATTCTAAATTCTTTTCTATCCTAAAGTAGCTTCAATTTGATTCCTTCGAGATGGGTGGAGTGTCCACTATAGACATCGATTCTAATCCAGAAGCTTAACGTAATGTCTAACCACTATGGAAGCATCCATAACTAAATTATTTCCTTTCTTTATTTCTTAAATGACCATTGATTTTCCTTTAAGATGCATAGAAAATAATAATAGACAAATAATATGCATTTAGGTGAAATAACAAAATTATTTCATTTATTTATTTGTTAAATGACTATTGATTTTTCATGGAAAATAATAAAAGACAAATAATATGAATTTAGAAAATTAATCTAGTATGATAACTTAATAATATTGTATATATAACACATTTTTTTGTAATAAAGGAATCTTCTCCATTGAATTGTGTCCTGAAATTTGGTTTTCTCATGGGGATCGGGGAAAAAATCCAAAAACCAAGCTAAAGGTCTTGCTCTTATCCAAAGATGCAAGATCGCTATTCAAAAATAGATACCTGAGTTATGTATTCGTGGAGACTCCTATGTCATTATTGGTACAATGAATTCCTCCTCCCTCCCCTCTAATCTTATTTTGAAAAGGACCAAAAAGAAAATCACAACCTACACTTAGAACATAAGTAAGGTAAGGTCTTACCACATTCTAAGAAACTTGAATAAGGAAGTGGATCAAGCAACAAATTGTGCCATACATCTCAGTGAAAGAGAAATCTATATCAAGCAAAATCTTGATAGGTGGTATCCTATCACTTGAGAATGGTTGGTTTGAGGTTTGGAATTATTCCAAAAGGAACATCCCAGCATTATTCATCATCATTTCTTGGGAAGGATTCTATTGGAAACATATGGTGAAATCTCCTGTGCATGTGTTCTCTTCGCTCCTCTTGCTAGTCTAGGTATATGTCTATAAATGAACTTTATCGATTCCGTTGTTCCATCCATGGAACACAAACCAAATATATCTTCACTTGATATGGAAGGAATGTTGTAGTGTGGGATGAATTCAACAGGAATGATGACAGTTAATTTAAATGGACAAATGGCTTGCGTGATACCCATCGCATTCTTCCACCCCATCTCTATTTCAGATTTGTTGGAGAATTCTAGAAGCCAAAGTGAATAAATTTAAGGATTCATGTATAAATATGCCTAGACATGAAGCTATGCGATGTTGTGGAACATGCATTTGCCATCACTTGCATGATCTAGAAGAGAAATGCAAGAACAACAAACTAGAAATGTGTATAATTGATCATGTTCTTGATAGTGGATTAGATGAGTTAGAGAAAAGGATTTCCATAGAGGAAGAGGCTCATGCATAGGAAGAACGCAATACAAGTCGTCGAATTAAGGAATTGGAGGAAGAGCTAAGCCAAAAAAAGACCAAGAATAGGAGGATGGAGGACAAGCTCAACAATCTGGAAATGCTCAAAGTTTTCCTTCAACAACAATTTCATAACCTAGAGAATGCAGCCTCTAGGGACACTAAGGGATTCATTCAAAGCTTGATACAAGAATCTCCGACAAGGTTCATGGCACAAGATATTGGTCAATTAAGACAGAAAATGACTCTCTTCCCTTCGTCGAACATTAGGAACAATAATTTGTAAATTCTCCTAGTGTTGGTTCTTTATTGAACATATCAGTAACAGCAGGCCATCCATTAGTGGTGTAAGCCTGCCATCTTAGCTTGGAAACTAGTATAAGGTTTGTTGGAAGGTTTTTTTGGAACTCTATAATTTTTTTTTCTCCCCTCCAAATATATTTGGTCTTATAGATGGAAATGAATTTTTGTTTTGTTTACTTGGCATAGCGAGGTCTAGATTAGGGAGAAGAATGTTAGTTAGACCTTTTTTCGCTTGGGAACCCTTGTACTCCTACTGTATGGATATACCTTGTATCCTTTTATAAAAAAATTAACATTTGTTGTGAAAAATACATACATACATGGACATTAATCACCATCATCATCATAATCATCATCAACGATTTTAAACAATTAATATTAATGTAATAATAAAAATAAATAAAAGATAAAAACAACAATTCAAGGTACCACTTATCACCCAATGGTCGTCTAAGGTGAGTTTATAGTTAAGTCAAGAACAACAATTCAAGGGACTACTTGATCATACAACAATCATATAACAATCATCTAAGGCTACGTTATCGTTAAATCAACTCGTTATGAATACAAATCTTGTGGGATCATTATAAATACGAAGTTTGTGATCAACAATCTATCACAAAGTGTTCTCTATATGTTGCAGACTACTTGGAGTGTGCCTTGCTTGTGCTACAAAATCACTTGAATAACAAGTATTCAAATTCCTATTGTTTAAAAAAAATGAGCTTAGTTGAAAAATGATAATGAACAGTGGCAATATCTTAAACATAGAGAAGGGATGACTTGTTGCAAAAAAGGGAATATCATTGACCTGGAAGAAGGATGGGCTATTGTTTATAAATCTATTCTATAGTTAAGATGTTGGTTGGAAGACGAAGATCTCAATTGTCTGATGATCGTGGATGAGCTCATGGTTGTTTATACTATCGTCTACAGTATGTGTGCTCAGAGGTACCAAGAGTTCTATTTAGAGAAAGTATCTTTGATAGATCTAAGGATTACACTAGAGAATACATATACTTAATAGTATATGTCACATGTACTCTAATGAAATCCTTAGATCTATCAAAGATAGTTTGCTCTGAATATAACTCTTCATGCCTCTGAAAGTAGATATTGTACAAGATAGTGTAAACAGCCACATACTTGTCTGCACTCATCAAACAATTGAGATTTCCCACTTCCAATCAGTGCCTTAGGTGTAGAATAGATTTATAAATAATAGCACATCCTTCTTATAGCTCAATGATATTGCCTTTTTTCATAATATCCCATACCTCCGCTCGATTTACAATATTTCCATAATTCATCCTCATTTTTCAACTAAACCCAACTATTTCAATGAACAATATAACTTTGAATGCTTAGTAATCAAAAGGTTTAGTAGTACAAGACACATTGCAAGAAGTCCACATCATATAGAAAACTCTTTATGATAAATTGTTGATCACAAACTTAGTATTTACAATGATCCCATAAACTTTGTATTAAAAAATAGTTAATTTACTTTGTATTCATAAAAAGTTGATTTAATAGTAAAATAATTTTAAATGAAAGTTAGATTAACAAGTAATACTTCATATTGTTTTTATTATTATTATAAATAATTGGTTAAAATAAGTATATGGCCATGCAAGTGTTACTTCTTGTTACAACATTTCTTGTGAATTTTGAAATTATATTTTCATTTAATAAAATAAATTTATAGATATTTTGATTTTATAAAATTAAAAATATTTAACATTAAATAAATACATCTAATTTTACAAATTTAATTACCTTTTTTACTATATAATTTTTAAAATAAAACAACTTCAATTAATCTTAAATCCAAATCTTTCTTGAACTCTATGTTACCTTATTATTTGAGAATCAGCTTGTTGATGACGTAGAAACAATCTACAATTTCAAGGAGAATATCCCTTTATCAAAAGAACAAGGCAATGGTTATATATATAATATTATTAAGTTATCATAATAATTATTTCTTTAATTTTACATTAAATTTCTATTATTTGTTTTTGCTCTATAATTTAGCTGCTTTTCGTGTGGTTCGATCAATTCACGTGCACTTATAAAGAATGAAAAAGGTCCCACCAAGTGCCTGCAAAGAGTTGGGGTGGCATCGTCGTAATATGCACATTTGGTTTCTTAACCTGCTCACTATGTATGAAAAGGCCAATGTTATTCTATGTTATTATGTAGAATTAACCTAATGATTCTTGGAAAGCTACTCCTTACTCGCTTCTTTTTTTCGGGTCCTATTGTGTGAGATATCTTTAATAAATAAAGAAAGATAATAAAATTTACTAGGGTGGTTCATTTTTCATAATTATTATTATTAAAATTATATATGGGAAAAAAGTTTAAAAAATTCATCAACATTAAAAATATAATTAATTATATTACACTAAAATTAAATATATAAAATGGAGAATAGTATACAAAAGTCAATTATGCTTAATGAAAATCAACAATGTATAGCAATAATACCATAAAATTATCTATATAAATATGTCTTATTTTCTACCTTCGTAGAACTAATGAAAAAACCTCCCAAATATTGGTAATAAACTTTATTATTTCAAAATAAAAATAAAAATAAAAATTTACATTCCTTTGAATCTAACAACATAAGAAGGTAATAAAATTTTCATCCATTTAAATCTAATGACATAAGATGTAAATTTTTATTTCTGTAAATGTAATAGCGTAAACAAATAAAACTTTCATTTCTTCAATTTAATTTATTAAAATAAAACCATTCATTCATAATATAATAATAATATGCTGACCTTATGGACCCGATGGCTTTCCTTCAGGAGCAATCCCTGAGCTTCTCTACGCAGTGGCTTTCCAGCAGCTGTTGAGCTTTTCTACACGGCGTCTTTTCTTCAGCGGCGGTCATGACGGGAAATACTGAGCTTTTGTACGCAGCTGCTTTTCTTCAGGGGCCACTTCAAGGAAATCTCATAACCGCCATACGGATTTGCATAAATTCCTGTTAAATTTCGGGGGGGTGAAAAGCCAAAAAAAATTGGCAGATTTTTTGGGGACTTTGATTTTGGGGACAATTTTATATTTTTAGGACAATTTTTTTTTTCTTTGGGGCTCTCCATTTAGAAATTAGAAACCCATCCGTACTCTATCCAAATCGAACGAATTCCTAACCAAATCAATTCGAATTTCCTAATTATTAAGGGTGACTCTGGAGAATTCATTAACCGATTTCTGAATTGTAAGGCAATATTGACCAATTTATGAATTATTCAGCACGATTCTGCCGAATTTGGTAACTATGATTGACACTCTATAAAAATGATAAGGCAAGCAATGTTGACACTGTATAGAGCAGTATCTTAGCATCGAACAGGCTTAGAAGCCGTGTAGACTAATTTCTACCGTTTTCAAGATTAAGACGTCAAGAGAAACTATCCATCGTTTTCATGAGCAGCAGCAGTGTGAGTTTAGCAATTAAACAGTCACAGTATAATGATAATATTGGTTGAGTGAGCTCACAGAAATGTAGTTTAATGGGCAATTAAATGTTGCAAATAAGTTCAAATCACCCAAACTTATTTCTGTCAATGTATTTACGGACTAAAAACTAAAAATATTTATTGAGTTTACCTCGTGCATCGTGCATGGAGGTGATAAAATAATAGACATGGAGAACTGTATATGATTATTAGAGCTCCTCTGGAGCTCTTAATTGTTGTTTCTTCCTTCTCCATTGTTGCACATCTGGACTGATCACCCCTGTGACTCGATGAGGCATCCACAAACTCTTTTTTCTTTCCATCATCAAACTCCAGGATTTCAATCTGTCTCCCACCGCTCAGCCTTTCTGATCTTCTCCTTCTCCTCAAATCTTCTTAGATACCACCTCGCTAAATGACCTGCATTCACCATCCAGTCAAATTAGAGTATAAAACTCACTACTGTCAAAGTTCATTTGACATTTGACATATGTAACAAAACGAATCAATAAGAATAAAAGTTAGAAAAAATTAAAACAATACCAACCTGTGCCAGCAGCTAAGAGATAAAACAGTTCAAAGATTGTCTCTGTTGAAATAGTGACCTGCAACTTTTCAAAGGCGATGATGCGGCCACCATGATCATGTATTCCATCCCTTCCATCTTAATCATTTGTTTCACTATTTATATTTTCAAAGACATGGCCGGAGTACTAGTTTGGTGAAGTCTGATTTGTATTGCCAAATCAGTTGTTCCCTCCTTTTGTAGGACCAAAGAAGCTTAATTTAGTGACAACGCTGAAAGGAATTTTTT
Source organism: Larix kaempferi (assembly GCA_027924585.1). Taxonomy (NCBI): domain Eukaryota; kingdom Viridiplantae; phylum Streptophyta; class Pinopsida; order Pinales; family Pinaceae; genus Larix; species Larix kaempferi. The sequence continues at coordinate 608,972 of BSBM01001668.1, read as the reverse complement.
CCTTTTTTCTATTAATGAGATGCACATTAAATTTCCAATTTTTTCCTTAAATGGAATTCTGAAAAATGACCATGCTAAGGTCTGTTTTTATCTTAAACAAAAACATTAAAACACTATAGTACCCTGCATTTCCAAGCACATTCCATTCAGCTACGTTCATGCATCCTATAAATCAGTTGGAAAATTTTGTGAATATTACGATTATGCACAGCATGCCACAATAATTAAGGTGGGCATTTTATAATATCCGGTATAACTTTGCAAAAGTTAGTCGAAAAAATTGCTTTACACAGATTCCAGAAGAAATTTAATCAGTAATTGTATTCTAAATCTCTAGAATAAATCAAAAGACGGCTTTACCATTCTCATGGATATATTCCCAAAGAAGTGAATATATTGGAAGAAATAAATTTGTGGGGGAAGAGATTGAACCTGAATTGAGGCTCGGAAAACCTTCCGTTGAAAGATGTTTCGACCCTTGATTCGATGGATTGGCTGAAAATGGGCATGGCGACACAAACATTGGCTTTTTTTTTTGGGTACTTTGCAATGGAGTTGCTGGAGCATTTAAGTAGGTTTTTTCACATGTAATACTATGGGAAAATACTATGGGCTACCTAAAATCATGAGCCCAACAACCATCAAATTAGACACACCTATCAAATTAGACACACCTTTGTCTCCTTAATGGAACCATGTTTAACATAACAATCTTCCTCTAAACTTGACTTGGGTAATCACCAACCCCCTTATGTCCACCTAAATCTAAATAGGTGACCAAATCAACTAAAAGTACCCAAAGCTTAATTGGTCTTACATTCTTATCCCCATTTACATCAATGTAATCAAATCTTCCATGTGCTTCGACCAATTCTCATCTTTGATTTTTGCCATGATTTTCCCATTTTTAACTTATTATGATAGAATATGTTACATTCAGATTTACAGCTAACGAATGGGCACGTAAGCCTTCAATCATCTTCCCACAATCCATTGGGTGAATGCCCTATTCCTCTAACAAAAACTACACACGGAAAGTAATCAAAAGAAGAAGAAAAAAGTGCTCAACTCTCTTCCCAGGTTTCCATTTGTAGATATGGATTCTCGTTTTAATTTCCCCCTAAAATATCACAGTATGGTTTTGTGTTCCCCTAACCAATCTAACACGGGTCCTACAATTTTTGATCACAGTATGGTTTTGTGTTCCCCTAACCAATCTAACACGGGTCCTACAATTTTTGAACAACTGGCTTGAACAGAGCAACTCATGGGAATTCTGTTATGGATTGATTAGAGAGAATCGTTGAATCAAGAGACTCTGCAATAGTCTCTGGATGCTTCACAATAGTTTGGATGCTTGGCATCATTCTCCCCTTATTTTAGAATTATCAAACATCCAAGTAAGAGTTTGAGTGGGGTGGTAGAACCATCCTTTTGACTTGAAGAACCAAACCGCATTGTTCCTTTCCACCAATTTAGATACTTTTTCAACTCATCACATTTCTTCTTTTTCTTCTAGCCTATGAGGGATCATTCTTTTTCTCCTTTTCCATCCCCTTGAAAGCTTAGTGGTCTTCCTCCCCTAAAATCTATCATGGCTCTTTACAACAAGAACACCACATTCTATTGCACTTTCACATAAACACTAAAAACATAAATAAATTTAAGGGGATGGAAACTTCCCATAATTACTATCTCCTTCTCTACATTACGCCATTTAGGCATACTTTCTAGTTTATCTTTTGTGAGGTTCTCTTCATTTCCTAACTTAGTGTGATGTTCAAAAGAAAACTCATTTTTTGCATGGTTCTTCTTTATTGCATTTTCTGCATTGTTTTTCTTTGTACTATAAATGAACATGTCTCTATTCTCTCTCTCAATTTCTTCTCCAATAAGGAGATGATATATTTCTTCTCCCTTTTCATTATCCATGGGATTCTTTAGATATAATTCCTCTATTAGACATTCCTCTAGTTGTTTTTGGTAAGTTTTGTTCTCTAAAACCAAAAAATCTTCATCATCCGGGGCTCCCAAATATCTCCATCTTTGATGCAACTTCCTCTCTATCGTGGACTGCTTCCACCTCGGGGGCTTCACTCAATAAACTGCTATCATAGCATGTTCGTTCGTGGCATATGAAACAGTACCCCTAATTTCACTAAATATTGGAAAATACCTTCCAAAATCGTTCTTTTAACTCCCTCCCAATATGCCTTCCCAATTTAGAAAAACCCCTATTTTCACTAGATATTGTATGTATCAATTTTTTCATTAACATTTTTTATACCCCTCTATATTTCTACCTAGTATATTGATATGATACCCCTCCTATGACCCCACATACATTCTACAATACACCTTGCTTCTTTCGATGTATATTGTGGATGCACATTACTTCACCCACAATGCAATTACTCAACCACATATCATTATGATTTGCAACATCTAATGGTCTAATGAAGAGATAGGAGATAACTTCTTGTATGTCACTAGAGCCAATGCACATAGTACAACATTCAGATTGCATGTTGTTGTTCCCTAATCGCTGACTAAGACTGTTGTGGACTAGGTATCCAATCCCCCTGGGCCTATAACAATCTCTAGGAGGCTGACTAAACCTCCCAAGGCTTGTAATAGGCATAAGTGGTTGGGTATTCAATCCCCCAAGGCCTATCGAGGGCCTATAACAGGCCTCAGAGGCTTAGAGCCTCCCAAGGCTATTAGTAACAACTAACTGAGTGCTATTGGTAACAATTGGTTGTCAATGACCACTGTCTCTCGGCTATGATCGACTAGCAACCCAATTCACCACGAAACCCCTGGCCTCAAGCATGCCTCAAGACGCAATTTCCTCGCGTACTGGTAAGCATGAGCCTTGCCTCAACCTGATTTCTCATTCGGTCATGATCCTGCCATCTCCATTTGGCGAATATTTTTCAACCCACCCATATAAAAAAGACCCCAAAGTATTTTTGTATTGTTACATTAAATAAAAAAAAACCTTTGCCCCTTAATATATAAGCAAAATAATTTTTAGGTTTTTATGAATATTTAATACCGCAATATCAATGAACGTGATATTATATTGCCTTCTAGTGAAGCCCTGGCTTCCACTAATACAAAATTTTGGGCCTCCTTTTGTCATAGGTTGCATTCCTCTTCATTGAAACCTTCAAAATATTATCCTCTTGTATTGCAATCTTCAATATCTTTCCATTCTTCATGGTAATACAACTCAACAACTTCATCTAGTTCATCATTTTCAACTTCTCCCCATTCATACTCTATCTCTAACTCTTCACAAATCTCATTTATTGACCTTTCCTCTAATAATATTTTTTCCAAATCATCTAGGAATTTAAGCTTTCCCTATTCCATGAGTTCTATTCCAAGGTTAATCCTTTCCTTTGTGACTTTCCTCTCTAAAAAAAATATTTTCCGCAAGGTGAGCATTTATCCTTGCCATTATTTTTCAGCTTCTCATAAATAATCAATGTATTTGTTATTGATTTATTTTTCTTTGTCTTCCTGTTGTTGCATGCCTGACACTTTTCTAAAACCCACTACAACTCCTCCAATTCATAATCTATTTCTTGCAACTCCTTTTGTTGGATTTAGTCTCTACATTTTCTTCATTCTTTCTTCCAACTTGGTTATCCTCTCTCTCACATCATGATAAAAATACATATTTGAAGGAAAAACCAACTAATCCAACTCTCTTCCCTTATTCCCTCGTAGGATGATGCTTTATTTACCATGTACCAACATTATTTTGTATTCTTGGAGAAATTAACACAAACTCATAGCGTATAGCTCCAAATTTATAATCCATAGGTTGATATAAACATGACTTCATTTCTTAGCAATATTCAACTCTAACAGTTTCAACATTTGATCAGTCCTCCATTGAATCTGAAGGAACAAGTGAGAGCATTTTGTACAAATCCATTCAAGGGCAGGGGATAAAGATTCAACCCGAAGAACTATTATGGTCCTCCTATGCACCTCCATGCAATATAGTACGCCTCTTAAACTATTAACTCTTTGTTTTCAGTATCTAGTGGCAAACTTGCAACCAATTGCTCTCATATGAGCCATATGAGCCATATGAGCCATCTTCTTCTTTTAAGGATCAATTTTCTTTGATACCAAACTTATGCAAATCCTCAAGATGAAGGTTCTTTGAAAACCTAAATAAACACAATGCAACAAAACTAACAAGAAAACCATAAATCTAGGATAAAAACATTTAATATTCAAGCATATTTTATTATTGTCAAACAAGAATCTAGTACATTCACAAACTTGCAACCAATTGCTCTCATATGAGCCATATGAGCCATATGAGCCATCTTCTTCTTTTAAGGATCAATTTTCTTTGATACCAAACTTATGCAAATCCTCAAGATGAAGGTTCTTTGAAAACCTAAATAAACACAATGCAACAAAACTAACAAGAAAACCATAAATCTAGGATAAAAACATTTAATATTCAAGCATATTTTATTATTGTCAAACAAGAATCTAGTACATTCATCTTTTTATCTAACAGATGGAAACAAAAACATCCAATCATCTACCCACAATCCACTAGGTGAATGCCCTATTCCTTTGAAAAAATTTACACATAGAAAATAACCAAAAAAAAGCAAAAAATACTCATCTCTCTACCCAAATTTCCATTTGTATATCTAGGTTCATGTTTTAATCCCCCCTAACAAATCATAGTATAGTTTCATGTCCACCTGACCAACCTGACATGAATCCTACAATTTATAAACTTACTCGAATGGAGCAATGCATGGGAGGTTTATTATGGATTGATTAGAGACATTTGTTGAATCATGACGCTTCACAATAGTCAATATGCTCTACATTGAAAATCATGGATTCTTCACTAGGGAGCTGAGAGATATAGTCCATGAGCTTTGTTTTCTTTTACCACAACTTCCTTTCTATCAACCTTCATGGGTATGATGAGATGTGGTTAGGTCAACGTTGCACATAGTTTATTCCTCCTGCATGCGTGAGGTTTTTGATTCCCATCTCTCACTATAGATTATGGGATTTGACTACTAGCTTTGTTGTCCATACTCTTTATACAACCACGAGGGATCACCATCAAGTTCAACAAATCTTAAATAGTTTCTAAATGTTTTAAATATTGAATGGATTTTGATTATCTGAATGTTGGGATGGGGAAATTAGATGCCATGGGATATAAAAATTATTGAGTGGTCTCCCAAGATAAAAGAATCTCAAATCCCTTTGTTTTTAAGGATTTCAATTCCTTGGAATAAGGCTAGGGCCTTTGCCATATTGTTGGTAGAATTTCCAATGCCCCATTCAAGCTTGACTATTGAGCTTCCATCAAGGTCAGTGATCACCCATCCTCACCCCCTCTCTGCTTATTTCGCTACACTTGGGTTACCTTTCGACGCCCCATCAAAGAAGAGGATGTATTTCTTTTGTCTCTGTCACCATTCTTTGAACTCAGCTAGTTCTAGCTTGATTTTCCAATGAGCATTGGATTTTTTACTAGTAGCGTTTTCCTTTTGTAAGTGTGGCAAGTTCATTGAATTTAACCCCTAGGTATCCTCATTGGAAATGGTAGTGGTAATATGGGAAATAGTTTTTTGAACTGCGAAGAAACTATCCAGGAGGGATTTTTCCCTGAGAGCCACTTGTGCTGCAGACAGTCATCGGTCTTGGAAGATTGATTAATTTCGAGCTAATAAGATCTTCCAAATAACAAATTTAAGGATATTCATAGGCTTGGAACCATTCTACAACATTGTTTGGCAGTTTGTACTTTGAATGTATAGGCCCCATAACTTCAAGCCAAACATCCTTGGCTAATTGACATTCACGAAAAGATGGTTTACTGATTCTGAGTGCATAGAGAATAAAGGACAGTGGGAGGGGCCATGGAATCCTCTTTTGTGAATATTGTCAACTATGATAATCTTCCCATGAGGTGTGACCCAACAAAAGATGTTATTCATTGGAATGGTTTTATTCTTCCAAACTCCCTTCCAAATTTTTGTCTGAGAAGTGGTCCCTTGGGCATGAGTCTATGTATGATATCCTTATTTTATAGTGTGCATTCCCTTCTGAGACCCCAGCCTTGGGATTTGTTCTTGTGTTTATTTATTGGAGGCTTCCAATTAAGGTGTTGGAGGAAGATTTTCATAACATGCTATAAGTGAGGGGATAGGTTCATTTGGATCCAGTTTTTCCATCATGCTTCCCCTTATATTTTCCCAAATGAAAATTTTTGAGATCCTTTCAAAACTTAGTCCTCTTCATCCATGGTTGTAATTCTTGAAGTTCTGGGAGAGTTCCCAGAGGAGGGATTATAAGAATTCTATCTTCTTAGAGATTGATCGATTTTCCATTACTTGGGATCCAATGGGGTTTTTTGTGAAAGAATTTCCAATCCTTTTGACATAGTTCCTTGATTTGTGTTCCCTTTTTATTTTTAGAAGGGTGGCCTAGACAACGAAGCTTATTTCTCCCAAACTATTTCCTTTGCATATTTTCTTTATCCCAATCCTGAATTTTTTTCCCAAGGGAGACACTGTTTAATTTTGGGTCTCAGATCTAAATAACTCATTCTGTGAAAGTCTTTCCCATTGTTTTCCAATTCACCAAGTGGAATTTGTTATCATTGTTTTTCCCTCCCTTCAATAAGAACCTTTTAATTTTTTTATCTAACATGAGTTATAATGTTATTGGGGCAAGCAACACCAAAAAAGTGAAGAGGGGCAATGTCGAGAGGAATGATTTCATTAGAGTAAGTCTTCTCACCATATTTAACTGGACCAAAGCCAATTTTTGTTGTTTATTTTTAAGTTTCTCTATTAAATTTTGCTAGGTGGAGATTTTTTGCTTCTCCTTAACAATTGGAATTCCAATGTATTTAAAGTGGTGCCAATGTATTTGGCCTTGAAACTCAAAAGTCCTAGTTATATCCATGTTGGTTTTTTGGTTAATTTTCCAGCCATAGACACAACTCTCTATATTATTTATTTTTCTCCCAGAATCCAGACAAAAGGTGTCCAACACCTTCTTGAGTCTTTGACCAATTATGCTAGAAGTCTCACCCAATAGTAGGGTATCATTACCAAATTGGGAGTGGTTTATTTGTATTACCCTTACAACCACATGAAGCCTTGAGATATTACCATCCATTCTTTCATCTTCCAAGTTTCTATTGAGAGAAACAACCATGAGAATATATAACAAGGGGGAGAGAGCACATCCTTGTTGTTCAGACCCCGAGTGGCTTGGAAAAACTTATTGGGTATTTTGTTAACCAAATGGGAAATCTAGGGCCTTCCAACACAGGCTTTGGACCATTCTATAAATTTCCCAAACAACCCAAATTTTCCCATTACCTTCAATAAGTAGCTATGGCGAACTCTATCAAAAGCATTTCCCATGTCAAGTTTGATGACCATACCTTTTCATTTCTTTGTTGGCTTGAGTGTATAACTTCTGAAACCATAAATATGTTGTTCCAGATCTTCCCTTTTTGGACAAATCCTCCCTGATTGATTGAGATGATGGAAGGAATGATCTTCTTGAGCTTGGTCACAATTATCTTTTTGATTGTGTGAAACATTGTAAAGAGACATGGGCCTGCATCTACCAAATGAGTTCAGTTGCAACTCTTTTGGAATTAGAGCCATAAATGAAGAGTTAATAACACCTCCAATCTTGGGATTCCTCTGAGCATTTTTTTGAATTATTTCCATATCCTTTTTTATGATATCCAATCTTAGATGGTAGAATTGAATGGTAAAACCGTTAGATACTAGGGCTTTGTCTCGATCTATATTCTAGATATAAAAAAATATTTCCTCCTATGTGACCTTCTAGGTGATGGCCTCATTGATCTCTTTGTTGATTAGGTGTGGAATGTGCTTTAGTGCTTCCTCATGGAATGCATGGCTACGTTATTCTTTTACATGTGGTACAACTCACTAAAGTGTCAGAAGGGTTCCTCTTTGATTTGGTCAAACTCTTTTATTTTTTCCCCATTTTCCTTTCGGATCTCATTTACCATGTTCTAGTGAAGTATTAACTGATTTTTCTTGTGAAAAAAAGGGGTATTTCTATCTCTGTCCTTTAGCCATAAAAAATATTAGATTTGAGCCTCCAATATTCCTCTTCCCGATAGTAAGCTTTGTGTATTTAGGCTTGAACATGTTCTTTCATGTGCATATCCTCTTCCGAGATATATTTTCCTTCCAAGGATGATTGGAAGGCTTCTAGATATTTCTACTTCTACTCCTTTTCAATAACCGGAGAGTTGTAGTGGCTTTTGGCCCAAGCTTTCATTCCTCTTGGTGGTTCTAATTCTTTTCAACATTTTGTGGGCAATGTGCTGCATGAAATAAATTTGACACATGTCAACTTGCATGCATTTCTTAAGGAAGTCACTAGTGGTCTTCTCGTAACTTTCAACATACGCTTGTTTTGAAATTCGTAGCAATGGCATGTCATTTGGGTGCAAATATAATAATTGAAATAATGTGCAAACCTTGTGTTGAGTCTTGCACATATAATATCTAATATGCAAACTTGTGAATACCAATGAAAAAGCTTTAATATATATCAATGCATGGACCATACAGTCTAGCAAGGTGCAACATTTGCATTAAACAAAGTAATTGTGTTTTCATTCTAATGCACAAGCTTGTGTGTGTGTGTGTTCACATGTGGAAAAAGCAACCCATGAAATCTCCCACACCTTGGCCCACCACTGATGGCTATTTCTGGAAGCAACCTATAGTACATTTTCTGAAATCGCATTCCCATGAATTTTGTGATTTCCACTATGTTGTGATCTTAATAATCAGGACAACTTCTACTAGAATTGTGTGCAAACCCATGGGATCAAAATGTGCCTACTCTTGGAACATCCCCTATATCCTCAACCATTGGTAGTAATGCTTATTACATTAAATTCATGTTTCTTATTTAATTTATGAATTGTTGGTCAGATTTTAGTGGGAAATTGGGAATTCTTAATTAATTTCGATGGTTCATCTCTGCAGAGGCTTCTTCTCTCACCAGTTCCTGGAAACTCAATAAAATTCACTATAGATTTCAACCTCACTCACCTTGCCGATAATTGGCAGATACAATAATTATAATCTATTTCCCTTGAATCAATTCAAAGCATGGGTTTCGAGTCACTTCAAACAATTTAATAATCCATTATGTAAAGTATTCATTAGCCACCTAGCTCTTCTGAACAAGACATTTATAAGGAAAAAAATGAATTTGTTTGATTCTTCTTCCACTTGCAATGAAAGCTGTGAAAAAGTTGTATTATTATTAGAGCCATGAGAGTCGGAATCGATGTTTTTTTCATTGTCTCAAACTTGCACCATATTTACATTCTATTTCAATCATGATACAACTCCTTCATATTCTCCTTCTAGTACTGCTACTATGTTTCCATGATTCTAAAATTTACCCCATAAACTTTGTCACTCCCAACCAAAGCTATGAAAATGCAATAGCTTTACAACTTATGTATTAACATTCTACCATTGTTCTTTATAATGTGCTAATGCTTTGTGAATTTGGTAGGTATTAGCTTCCATGCAGCCTTGTTATATTTAATTTTAATTAAAAAATATTCTTTCCAACCATTTTTATTTAATCATTCGATGAACCCTCATATTATTTCATAATTTTAAAATATAAATCCATTGTTATCAATAGAATATTTCTTTATAATAAAAAAATTTCAAACTAAATTCACCTCCTTTACAACCGGTGTATTATTCTTTACTTTTAATTAATTACTAACAAATAATTTTTCTTTATATTTTTTCTTATTTTTACTTTTTTACGGTATACCCTCTCTTTTTCCCAAAAAAATTCAAATGTATTCTACTTCAATCCTAAGCTCTAGTCCTCTTTATATATTCATTATGAATTCTTTTCTATCATAAAGTAGCTTCAATTTGATTCCCTCGAGCTTGGTGGAGTGTCCACTCTAGACATCCATTCTAATCTTGAAGCTTGATGCAATGTGTAACCACTATGGAAGCATCCATAAATGAATTATTTCATTCCTTTATTTGTTAAATGACCATTGATTTCCCTTTAATATACATGGAAAATAATAATAGACAAATAATAAGAATTTGGAAAATTAATCTAGTATGATAACTTAATAATATTGTATATATATAATACATTTGTTTGTAATAGAGGGAGCTACTCCATTGAATTGTGTCTTAAAATTACACTTTTCCAAGTCATTAGGAGTTAATACTCAAATATAATATAACATAGGATATCTTTATGGATTCATGAAAGCTTTGGAATTAAGATAAATTTAAATTGGTTTATTTCAAATTCTATAATTTGTATAATTAAGAATATGCTGATAAATTTGTAAAATTATATACTTTTAGTTTAGTTTTTAAGTATATTTTAATTTATTAGGGTGGTAGGTGATAGGGTTGTATAACCCCAAAGGACAAAAGGATTTGATTTTCTCATGGGGCTCGTGGAAAAAATACAACAACCAAGCATAAGGTTTTTATCTTCTTCAAGGATGAAATATTTCTATTAAAAAATAGATCCCTGAGTTATGTATTCTTGGAGACTCCTCTGTCATTATTGGTACAATGAATTTCTCCTCCCTCCCCTCTGATCTTATTATGAAAAGTACCAAAGAGAGAATCATAACCTACACACATAACATAAGCAAGGTAAGGTTTTACCATATTCTAAGAAACTTGAATAAGGAAGTGGATCAAGCAACAAATTTGGAATCACATCCCAATGAAGGAGAACTTTATATCAAGCAAACTCTTGATAGGTGGTATCCTATCGCTTGAGAATTGTCTGTTTGAGTTTTGGAATTATGCAAAAAGGAATATCCCAACGTTTATCATCATCATTCCTTCAGAAGGATTCTACTGGAAACATATGGTGTCGTCAGCACGTGTTCTCTTTGCTCTTCTTGTTGCTCTTGACATTGGTATAAAAATGAACTTTATCAATTTGGTTGTGTCGTCCATTGAACATAAACCAGATAGCTCTTCACCTAATAAGGAAGGAATGTTGCAGTGTGGGATGAACTCAACAAAAATGATGAAAATTAATGGTGTATTTAAGTTAAATGGAGAGATGGCTTTTATGATACGCATCGCATTCTTCTACCCTCATCTCGATTTCAGAGTTTTGGGATAATTCTTTAAGGAAATATGAAGAAATTCGAGGATTCAAGTGGAAATATGCCTAGACACACAGCTGTGCAATGCAGTAGAACTTGCATTTTCCATTACTTGCGCTATCTGGAAGAGAAATGTAGGAGCAACAAACTGGAAATGCGGAGAATTGGTTGTGTTCTTGATAGAGACATAGATGAGTTAAAGAAAGGGAGTTCCAAAGAGAAAGAGGCTCATGAACATGAAGAACAAGATACCATTTATCGAATTAAGGAATTACAGGAAGGGCTAAGCTTCGAAAGACCAAGAATACGATGATGGAGGAAACACTAAGAAATCAGGAAATGGTCATGGTTCTCCTCAAGCAATGAGTTGGTAACCTGTAGAATGAATCCTCCAAGGACACCGAGGGATTTGTTGAAATCCTGGTACAAGAAACTTATTCAAGGTTCATGGCAAAAGAGATTGGTTAGTTAAAGACAGAAAATTACTCTCTTATCTTCATTGAACATCAAGAACAGTAATGCAAATTCTCCTAGTTTTGGTTCTTTTCTGAACATATCAATAAAAATATGTTGAACCTTAGGGGTGTAGTGTATTATTCCATCCAAGGATGTGCAATAATATTAACTCAAACGCCCAATTTTAGCAGAATTTTAATTGATAAATTTTAACAATTTTTATAGTGTGCAATGCATGAATGTTGAATACTGATTCACTGGTCAAGGATGGTGGGAGTAACTTTAGGTTCTAGTTTTTGTATAAGGTAAGGTGCAGAAGCAAGGTATAACAAGGCCAAAAACTAATTCACATGCACAAATCACTGGAGCCATTTACTTTTCATCAATTCGGCAAGTCTGATGTCTACTTCGAAGCTTCCTGGGCCTTCCAGCATATGCATACTAGACTAGGGAGTTTTACAGGGATGGTGAAAGAGGTATATCAGGAATAAGACTTTGTAAAATGCACTGGAGTAGATTTCCTGAGAATTTGTGAGGTTACAAGTGGATTTTGAGGCCAAATGGACAAGTGTGCTACTAGGGATTACTCAGCTAAGAGATTTATAGATTCCTCCAAACAGTGTTAGATGATTCCAAAAACTTAGAGGAAGGGTTGGAATTCCTTGTATATTGTCATAAGACACACACATAATTTACAGATATTAAAACTGATGCACAGATAGTGATTTGTAGCAAATATGGAAAAACAAGTTAATTAAAATTGCTCAATGAGCTAGTCTTGCATTCCTTGTTCCCAAACTCCCTTAAATGATTACTAAACTCTGTTATAAAGCATTAAATGGTTCTTATAAATTTTCATTAATAGAAATAGGTCTAAATTTGAAGCCCATAATACATATTTTATATTTCATTACATTCAGAATTATAGAGAGCCTCCAAGGCTAGGAAAATCTTACACACTAAGAGATAATTAGTGTAAGAAGAAGAGAATAAGATGTAGCTATGCTCTAAATCTGATTTCTGAATGATAGCAAGTCTTATATCTAAATATGAATGGTGCACTAATCTTCCTGAGTTGTCCTTGGCGCATTCACTGAACTAGATGTCTTCTACTGGGTGAGCTCCTCCAATACTAGCTCCAATGACAATGGAACTGTAGTACACTCTGTAAATGATTATGATTATTCAAAAATGGTTGATTTCGACTTGTGGATCATCCCTTCATGACTCTGTATCAGAATAATCATCAAGATGAAACAATAAGGACCTTGGGGTTCATCTCCCAATCACTGGTTGAGGCACATCTGTCAACAATTAGTATCAAGAGCTCTCACTTACAAAAATTAATTGACGAAACAATGTGAATGGGTGTTGGAAGCATTAATTTATAGATTATTTAGCTTCATCCCCAAGCCACCCGCACGTGTGATAGAGGAAGGGTGCATTCCTTGAGAGAATTAGCAATTACTTGCTTTGCAAACTTTCCTGCTTCTACCTCCTTTCACTGAAATTGGCAAGTGTGCCCTACTTATCTTTTTTGAGTGTTGCTTCCTTTCCAACTGACTGCTTTCTGTAATTTCCTTCTTTTGACTTTCCTGCTTTGTGCTTTTTCCTATTTTTTCTTTCTTTTGACAGTTTCCACTTTCTCTTGTTGCCATCTTTCCTTTAGCTAACTCCTTGATTTTCTTAGCTTTTCCAATTAAGCAAGTGGAGTCCACATTGACCCTATGCACCCTCCTATCCATGTCATCATCAATTCTTTCCACAAAATTAATTAGTAATGATGATGCATTTATTATTAAAAATAATTCAAACTCTGAATATTAATAATTAATTAATAGTTATAGTATTTGTTGTCAAAATTACCCCTATTAATTAATCCTTATTCAATTAATTTTCTTCCACCCCTTAGGGATGGGAGGATCCAAGTCTTGACCAAGGTCACTAGGGAAGGGACATGACGGTCCCCCCTCCCCAATACTGCTTGTCCTCAAGCAGTTGCAATCCAGGATGTTGCGGAATCTTTTCATCTTCCCAAGTTGCATCTTCACTAGGAAACCCCTTCCACTACACTAAATATTCTTTAATGATTCTGCTCCTAAACTTCATCTCTCTAACCTAAAAAATATTTTCTCGTTCCAAGACCAAGTGTCCTTCATTATCGAGAGGAGGAAATACTTCTGAAACAATGACTTGCTCGACAACTGCTTTCTTCAAGCATGACACATGGAAAACATTGTGTATCTTGCTTCCTGGTGGAAGATCTAATTCATAAGAAACTTCACCCACCTTTCTTATGATCTTGTAAGGCCCATTGAACCTTCGAAATAATTTCTCATCCATTTTCGATTTCAAGGTAGATTGTCTGTAGGGATGCAAGCTTAAGTAAAGCAAGTCACCTTCTTGGAAGGTTTGATCTTTTCTCTTATTATCTGCATTCAGTTTCTATTGGCTTTGTGCAACCTACAAATTTTCCTTAAGTGCCTTCAGTATGCCTTTGATTTCTTACAGCCAATCCTTTTCCTTTTCTGCTTTGCAATCCCCAAAAATTAGATCTACAAAAGTGGGGGATTCATATTCATACAGATATTTGAATAGGGTCATTATGATGGACATATGGAATGTTGTATTATAGAAGAATTCTCTGAAATGTAGCTAGTTGACCCATTCCTTCTGCTTCTCGGTAACATAATTTATGAGATAACCTTCCATCCACTGGTTCACCCTCTTAGTTTGGCCATCAGTCTGAGGGTGATAGCTTTTTCTGAGGTTCAAACTAGTTCCAACTAGCTCAAACAAAGTTTGCCAGAAAGCACTAGTGAATTTGATATCTCGGTCATTGATTATAATCTTGGGCAGACCATGCAATATGAATATTTATTTGAAAAATAGTACCAGCTACTTGACTGGCTATAATAGTTGATGTGATAGCAAAAAAGTGAGAAAATTTAGTCAATCTATCAAATAATACAAAGATGATATCCTTACCTTGAGATTTTGGTAGTCCTGTGATGAAGTCCATGGACACACTTTCCCATTTATGTTCTGGAATTGGCATGGGTTGGAGGATACCAACAAGATGAGTGTGCTCCACCTTATTTTGTTGACATGTTGTACACTCCCTCACATGCCTTAACACATCATTTTTAAGGCCCTTCCAAGTGAACCTCTCTCTTGCCTTCCGATAAGTCTTCAGAAATCCAGGATGGCCCGCTACTGCTGCATTGTGGGTAGCCACCAAAGTCTGTTCTTTTAACTTGGATCCAGGTGTTAGAAAAATTATGTTCTTGTAATAAATAACATCATTGATGACTTGGTAGGAATCATCCTGAATCACCCTATCCAACACTTCACAAGCAAACTAATTTTTTGAGTATTCTTTAGCTAGTTGAACTTTCCAATTAGTGGGGACTTGAACCAAAGAAAAAGCAAGTTTCCTAGAGAGGGCATCAACTACCACATTCAACTTACCCTTTTTGTATTCTATGTCAAAGTCATAAGACTGAATTTTACTTCCCCATTTATGTTGTCTGTCATTCAACTCTTTTTGGGTCAAGAAATGCTTCAAACTGTTGTGATCAGTCTTGGCTATGAACTTTCCTCCCACTAGATATTGTCTGAATTTGGCCAAGGCATGCATGATGGGCAACATCTCTTTGTCATATATTGAGTAATGCTTCTCATGTGGCTGCAATTTTCTTCTCTCATAAGCAATGGGATGCCTATTCTGCATTAACACTGCTCCAATGCCTTCACCTGAGGCATCACATTCCAATATGAAAGGTTGAGTGAAATCAAGAAGTGAAAGTACCGGGCAGCTGCTCATGACTTCCTTCATTCTATTAAAATATTTTTCAGCCTCATTTGACCAGCAAAAATCACCCTTGTTGGTGATATCTGTCAAAGGGGATCTAAGCTTAGAAAATCCTTTCACAAATTTCTTGTAGTAGGTGCACAACCAAATGAATCCCCTTAAGGTTATTGTCTTTGGTCTTGTCCATTCCAATATGGCCTTGATCTTTTCCATATGTACCTTGAATCCTTCTTTCCCAATGATATGACCAATATAAGGGAGCTCTGTCAAACCAAACTCACACATTGACAATTTAGCATAAAGAGTCTATTCTGCAAGGATTGTTAAGACATTGCCCAAAGGGTGCAAGTGTAAGACCCATGTCCTACTATAAATCAAAATATCATCAAAGAATAAAAGGACATACTTATGTAGCTTCTTACTGAAAATTATGTTCATGCAAGAGTGGAAGGTTGCTAGTGCATTTTTCAAGCCAAAAGGCATGACAAGGAACTCAAAATGCCCATAATGGCACCAGAAAGCAGTTTTTCTGATTGTCTTCATCCTTCATTCTAATTTGGTGGTAACAAGAACAAAGATCAATATTAGAAAAATATTTAGCTCCATGCAGCTCATCCATCAGTTCATCAATCCTTGGGATAGGATATCTATTCCCGATGGTCTTCTTGTTCAAATCCCTTTAGTCAATGCACATGCGCATTGTTCCATCCTTCATTTTTACTAGGACCACCGATGATGCAAAGGGGCTTGAGCTTGGTCTTATGAATCCCATCTCAAGCAGCTCTTTGATTGTTTTCTCAATATCATCCTTGAATCTTTTTGGGATCTTATAAGGATGGATCTCGAAAGGAAAAGTGTCAGGTTCCAGCTCAATCCAATGCTCAGTAGCTCTGTCAAGAGGCCTTCCATTTGGAAGATATTCAAACACTTTCTTGTGTTTGTGTAGAAGCCTTTGGATGTCTTACAGATGGTGTGATACATCAATGGAAGTCCCTTGAGTGGTGATGAAACATTCAATATCCCACTCAATATCACCATGCCTCAAAATTGATTTCATACTATGTGCAGAAATTACCTATTTTGTGTAGGTGTTGACACCCCTCAAGGTCACTTGTTTCCCTTCATCATATTTGAAGCACATTTGTGGTACTTTGTAATTTACCGAATTCTCACCAATGGAGTACAACCATTGCATTACCAACACCACATTTGTATCAGCCACATCAACAATGTAAAAATTTCCATTCACAGTATGGTCTCCAATAGTCACTTGTAGTTTTGGTATCCACCGATCACACTGCATAGTGTTGTTTCCCGGAATAATGACCGTGAAAACTCCAAATTTTTCTGTTTGTAATTTCCTCCTCTATACCATGGCTGCATCAATAAATTTACGGTTGGCACCCCCATCGACCAAAACTGATACCTTTTTCCCTTGCACAACCCCTTTGAATCTCATGGTATGGTAGCTGGGAACTCCACTTAAAAGTGCAATTTTGCATTCTGGTGGCGGGGGTGTTCTTCTCCTTCTATCTCATAACCATCTTATAATGATGCTTCTACTCCCACTTCTTCCTCCTCACTTTATGAAAATATCTCAATGTAGTGTGCCTTCCCCTTAGCACATTTGTGGCTCGAAACCCAACGTTCTTGGCAGGAAAAACATAGTTTTTTCCTTCTTAAGTCATCTCGATCTTTGTATGAGTATTCCTTCTTGTTCGGGGAATCCCAAAGTTCTCATACCATGGAACCAAAAATCATTTGCTTCACCTTCCAAATGAAAATTTTCCATTCTGATGGCATCCCTCTTAGCCATTGCATTTAGTTGAAAATAAGTGTCTAGCTTTTGCACCCAAGAGCTAGCAGTACACTTCGAGGATCCATCAAAGTAGGGTAATTGGATCTTACCAATTGTATTTCTCAGCCCATAATTATGTGTTGGCATCCTATGACCTCCTCTTGACTAATTTTTATGCTGTGCTTCACAAAAATCCTTGAAAGGAAATGCCCTTCTGCATTTTTCACTCAGATTTTGGTATTCTACATAATGATCGTCCCAAGAAGCAACTGATTTAGTTATAAATTCATCATCCTCCTTGTGCTCCTCAAGGAACTTGGGCATGGTCTGTCGGCGCTGATCCTTGAACTCTTGTTTGAAATCAGTAGGCCTATTATGAGGCCTAGTCTTTGAAAAAATAAATCCATGAGGGATCTTCCTTTCTCTGTTTTGAGAGCCACTGCTGCTCCCTTTTACATCTTTATGTCATAGCTTCTTAGCCAAGAATTCTCTTATGTCTTTCCCAAATTGGATGATGTTCTAAGATATGTCTTACATCCCCTTTAACATACTTTGCACAAAAAGTCTGAACTCTTCCTTCTCATCTAAATCAAACATGTTCTTTTCCCCTTGTATTTTCCCTCCAATAGATTCCACCTCATCTTCAATATAAGGTTCTTCAGGGTTCTTTCCTTCAGAGAATAGAATTCTCTTAGGAATCATCACCAAATTAAAATATTAGGTTCATAGGAACATGCTATGATACCACTATATTATTCCATCCAAGGATGTGCCAGAATATTAACTCAAACTCCCAATTTCAGCAGAATTTTAATTGATAAATTTTAACAATTTTTATAGCATGCAATGCATTAATGTTGAATACTGGTTCACTAGTCAAGGATGGTGGGAGTAACTTTAGGTTCTAGTTTTTGTATGAAGGAAGGTGCTGTAGCAAGTTATACCAGGGATAAACACTGAGTCCTATGCACAAAGAATTGAAGCCATTTACTTTTCAACAATCAGACAAGTCTGATGTCTACTTCGAAGCTTCTTGGGCCTTCCAGCATATGCATAGTAGACTAGGGATTTTTATAGGGACGGTGACAGATTTATATCAGGAAGAAAACTCTGTAAAATGCACTGAAGTAGATTTCCTAATAATTTGGGAGGTTACAGGTGGATTTGGATTCCAAATGGACAAGTGCGCTACTACGGATTGCTCAGCTAGGAGATTTACATATTCCTCCAAACAATGTTATATTGTTCCAAAAAATCAGGGGAAGGGTTGGAATGTCTTGTATACTGTATTAAGATACTCACATAACTTACATATATTGAAATTGATGCACATATAATGATTTGTAGAAAATATGGAAAAACTAGTTAATTAAAATTGCTCAATGAGCTAGTCTTGCATTCCTTGTTCCCAAACCGCCTTAAAGGACTACTAAAATATGTTATGAAGGATTAAATGGTTTTGATAAATGTTCATTAACAGAAACAAGTGTAATTTTGAATCCCATAATACATATTTGATATTTCATTACATTCAGAATTACAGAGAGCCCCCAAGGATAGGAAAATATTACACACTGGGAGAGAATGAGTATAAGAGGAAGAAAAGAAGATGTAGATCTTGTCTGAATCTCATTTATGAATGATAGTAGGTATGATATTTGAATATGAAGGGCGCACTGCTCTTCCTGAGTTGTCCTGGGTGCATTCACTGAACTGGATATCTTCTACTATGTGAGCTCCTCCAATACTAGCTCCAATGGCACTGGAATTGCAGTACACTCTCTGGATGCTTATGATTCTTAAAAAAAGGTTGATGTCGACCTGTGGACATCCCTCCATGACTCTGAATAAGAATAATCATCAATCTAGAACATTAAATACCTTGGGGTTCATCTCCCAATCACTGGTTCAGGCACATCTCTCAACAATGAGTAGCAAGAGCTCTCACTTACAAAAATTAATTCACCAAAAAATGTGAATGGGAGTTGGAAGCATTATTTTATAGATGAGGTAGCTTCATCCCCAACCACACACATGTGTGAGAGAGGAAGGGCGCATTCATTGAGAGAATTAGAAATTACTTGATTTGCAAACTTTCCTGCTTTTTCCTCCTTTCACTGAAATTAGCAAGTGTGTCCTACTTAGCTTTTCTGAGTGTTTCTTGCTTTTCCAACTGACTGCTTTCTGTACTTACTTCTTTTTACTTTCTTTCTTTCTGCTTTTGCATGTTTATTCTTTCTTTTCACAGTTTCCACTTTCTCTTGTTTCCATCTTTCCTTTATCTAACTCCTTGATTTTTTGATCTTTTCCACTTAGGCAAGTGAGGTCCACATCGACCCTATGTGCCCTCCTAGCCATGTCATCATCAATTCTTTCCTCAAAATTAATTAGTAATGATGATGCATTTATTATTAAAAATATTTCAAACTCTGAATAATAATAATTAATTAATAGCTATAGCATTTGTGCCTCAAAATTAATCCTATTAATTAATCCTTATTCAATTAATTTTCTTAGACCCCTTAGGGATGGGAGGATCCAAGCCTTGACCAAGGTCACTAGAGAAGAGACATGACATGTAGGCCTACCATATTATCTTAGCATGTGGTATGAGTTCTAACAATATGTCGAACCTTAGAGGTGTAGGCTTGCTATCTTAGGTTGGCATGTGGTATGAGTTCTATTGCGTGTTTTTTTAGAACTCTGTAATTTTTTTTTCTTTCCACTAGATATATTTATTCTTATAGATGGATTTTTTTTGTTTTGTTTTGGTTAGTTAGCATAGTGAGGTCTATGATCAGGGAGAAGAATTGTAGTCATACCTTTGGTCCTTCAAGCATCCTTTTACTACTACTGTGTTGATATACCCTGTAGCCTTTTATAAATAGAAATTTAACCGTTGATGTAAAAAATACATACATACATACATACATACATACATATACATATACATATACATATACATATACATATACATATACATATACATATACATATACATATATATATATATATATATGAATTTATAAAATCAAAATAGTTATGTGATTGTTTTATTAAGTGGTAATATATTTTCAGAATTCACTATTGTAGATATGTGATCACAAGTAGGTAACACTTGCATCACCATATAATTGAAAATCTAAATACATTGAAGGGTACCAAGTAGAAATCTTAAAAATCGAAGCACTTGTTGTAATCCCTTACATCCACAATCTCTTTAATCTGGCAGTCAAGCATGGCTTCCCTAAGCCTTGGGCTCAGAGCCTTATAGTTCCTATTTTTACAAGTAGAGATAAAGGTAACCTTTTTTACTATCGAATCATTATGATTTTACCTCTTTTAACCAAGTTATATGGTATTATTTTGGAAAAGAAGATTATCATATGGATAGAAAGCAAAGGAAAGCAAGATAAAGTACAAATAGGATTCAAAAGGCATCACTCAAACATAAACCAACACGTTATTCTTAGGATTATTGTGGAGGAGTGTCGCAATAATAAATCCAATATTTTTTTTTTGTGGAATTTAGAAAATATTTTGATAAGGTGCATAGAAATAACATTTGGAATATATTAGAGGAGTTAAAGGTTCCTTTTGAGTTGAGGGATATAGCTATGAGGCTATATGAGAACATCATTGCCAAGTTCAAGAACTTTAAAGGATGGATGTAGGATATTAACTATAATATGGGAGTTAAGAAAGGGTGCTCCCTCTCCCCTACCCTTTTTTGCATTTACATTGATAAGATGGAAGGTTTTTTAGAAGAAGTAGGTTGTACTAGAACGACCTTAGCATGAATAGTCACCTTGATTCTTCTCTATGGTGATGATATCGTACTTAGGGAAAGGTGTCCCTATGATCTTGTGAAGCAATTAGGAATTCTCAAGGACTTCTACTCCAATATAGGCATGACTGTTAACACCGGAAAAAGAATTCATGGTTATCAAGTCCAATAAGGGAACTCACGATACTTTTGTATATGACAATAGAAACATGGAGGAAGTGACTTCTTATAAATATCTCAGAATTGACATCCATCACAAGATCAAATGAAACTAAAGCACCGAGAATAGGAATAATGGAGGGTGGAAATCCTACTTTGGTCTTGAAAAAAACTATAAAGAATCAAGAGAATCAAAACTGTAAAGAATCAAACCTAGAACTAGTTTATTACCTATAATCATAAAAATAAGAGCAATATTCCCTACCCATTTCTCCTCTTAGAAGTAAGGCTCTCCCCCATTGAAAGTATGGCTATTATTAGGTATCTAATGTACAAGCATAAGTTAAACAATACAAGATACCACTGGCTTCCTAGAATTTCTCTTAACTCCATCCAAAAACACCTATGCCTCAAGCAAGGGTGGCATAAAGATTCCATAACTTGGTTAAATAATTGGGGAATTGAAAAAACTATCACTCTACAAAACATTGATAACATTAAAACTATTATTACTTCTATGTTGAAAGAGAAAATGTGGTGTAAGGAAGATTTAGAGGTTAAAAGAAAATTACGATATTATAAAGAGATAATTAACCCTAATCTTGAGGATCAAAATTATCTCTCTAACTTAACGAGCTCAAAGAAAAATAATTAATATTGACAATATTAGAATGAACTCTCCTGAGCTCCATAGTGAAATTGAGCACTAGACTAATCCTAGGATGCCATGGGAGGAAAGGACTTGCCATCTTTGCGAGTATATGACCATTGAAGGTGAAAATCACTCTCTTAGAGTGCCCCACCTACGCCCACATTAGATATTGGTTGCATAATCTTTGCTCCAACGTTGACCTCCCTAAGATTCTAATTCCTCAAAACTATGGAGAGTGAGGGAAACTTCTCTCTAAGCCTTTTGAGCATAGGAATAATATTTTAAAACAAAGCAAATAATCGCCATATTGTAATTTCTCTTAATGTCCTATGGACCAAATTTTGACATTAATCACCACCATCATCATCTTCATCAATTATTTTAAACAATGATTTATTATTGTAATAATAAAAATAAATAATAAATAAAAACAAGAATTCAAGGTACTACTTATCAACCAACAATCATCTAAGGCTAGTTTATCTTAAATCAAGAACAACAATTCAAGGGACTAATTGATCATACAACAATCATATAACGGTCATATAAGGCTACTTTATTGTAAAATCAACTCTTTATGAATACAAATCTTTTGGTATCATTATAAATACGAAGTTTGTGATCAACAATTTATCATAAAGTGTTCTCTATATGTTGCAGACTACATGGAACTTGTTCCTTGCTTGCGCTGCAAAAGCTCTTAAATAACAAGTATTCCAATTCCTATTGTGTAAAACAATTGAGTTTAGTTGAAAAATGAGAATGAATAGTGGCAATATCTTAAATCTAGAGAAAGGATGAGTTGTTGTGAAACAGGGAATATCATTGACTTGGAAGAAGGATGGGGTATTATTTATAAAGCTATTCTACAGTTAAGACATTGGTTGGAGGAGGGAGATCTCAATTGTCTGATTACCGTGGATGAGCTTGTGGTTGTTTATACTACCGTCTATAATATGTGCGCTCAAAGGTACCATGAGTTCTATTCAGAGCAAAGTATCTTTGATAGATCTAAGGATTGCGCTAGAGAGTACATATATTTAATAATATATGTTAGATATATTCTCTAATAAAATCCTTAGATCTATCATATATAATTGACTCCAAATATAACTCTTGGTGCCTCTAAAAGTAGATATTGTACATGATAGTGTAAACGACCACACACTTGTGTGCAATCATCAAACAATTAAGATTTCCCACTTCCAACCAGTGTCTTAAGTGTATACTAGATAAAAACTATTTCAACACCCACAAAATTCAATATGCTATATATTATAAAATATATAAAAGATCAATTCCATTAGAACTCAATTGTTAATATTTTGTAAACTCACTTAATAATATCATTTTTAATCGGATTGGTAAAAGGAAAATGAAAAACACTACTTATTCACTTGTATGTTTACTCAAATTTTGAGTGTGAGTAGTTGTTGGATGTGAAATTAGATTCAACATCCAATGAGTGCCCACTTAGCATAATAGATCCTTGCTAAATACCCCACTACTTATTTTTAACCATTTAACAACTAGTGCAAAATGTGACCCTACAATCTAACCTCCCACTTAAAATATGGTTTGGGAGAAAATAAGGTGTGATTTTGAGATTCTTAAATTTAATACCTCTATAGTGTTCAAGCATCTCCCATTTTTGTTATGTCATGTCACTAAGGAAGCGATTATCTAAGGGATTATCTATCAAGTAGAGATGAAAACTTTGTAAGTTATGTCTTCTCAAGACATAGAATTTCAATTAAGGAGCTTGAACCCCACTTGATTTTTTATGATAATTTATATCTTTATTTCATTTATGAACATTATATTGTTTTACAGATTAAATTTTTTTAGATATTTGTAAAATTTATTAAATTAATACTTATATATAACTCTTTCATTTTTGTAGGCTTCTTCATTCATATATATATAAATATAAATATAGATATATCTATAGATATATAATTTAAGAGTTAGTTACATCAATATAGTTTATTATACACGACATTTAATTACATAAATATTTTAATGATAAAGATAAATTAATATAATTTATTATATACGGCATTTAATTATATAAATATTTTAATGATAAAGATAGATTAATTTTAAGAAGTAAAATATTTTATCTTTTATATAAAAATTATATCCCTACTAAGATTGTAAGATTGTACTAAGATTTTATTATTGAATTGGTTATATAAAAATACATCATCCAAATATTTAAAGATTTACATCACCAACATAAAGGAGATAAAAATCTATAACAAAATATCAATAAAAATCAAAACAAATAAAATATAATTATAACATAAATAAAATAAAATCATAACCGACAAGCAATCAAATAAAGTGACTGACAAACAATCCAATCTTATATGATAAAATCTAATCATTACTAACCAACAACTCCAAACTCCACTACCTGCTCATATGTGTTGTCATTGCACGCTGAGAGAAAATCCTCCCTAGAAGGTCAAATTTAAATTGGAAATATCCAACGTGGAAGCCATGTATCAAAACCTTTACAGATATCTACACCATCAGTGGTTGCGTTTACTCGGTGTTGTCATGTCAGAATATTAAATCACAAAAGCAGCCTGAGTAACCGTTGTATAATAACGACATTATTCATCTAAAAGGACAACGGTGATCTATCAAACGAAAAATCCTTTAATCGAATGGGATCCAAGGGTGAGCGTGCAGTTCGAAATTCAAATAGTTAGGTTAAAGAAAACGCTTGTGAGTGAGATTTGGAAACGAAGATAGTAGGGTCTCCGATGATGCAGCTACAGTGGGCGAGGCGAGTGCTACCTTTGATAGAACAGATTCAGTTTAAAGATTTGATGGAGAAGGCCGAGAAGAAGAACGCCTCTGCTATATCTGAAACTGTTGCTTGACCTGAGCAGCCTTCAATTTATTAATGTACCAAAGTCCATACAATTAGCTTCGACTCTTCTGACGATGGACGTTGTAGTTCTTTCCTGAAGATGGACGTTGTAGTAGTCGCCTTGTGAGTCTGAGAAGTCTGGATGTTGCTTCAAATCACCTCAAATCTCTTCATGAGAAGTCTGGATGTTGAGGCGATTGTTTGAAAATGTGCAGATTAGTTCTTCAACTTTTATCTTCAGCTTTTTTTTAATGATCCCAAAATAGCTGATTGCGGTGATTTTGAAAATGTGTAGATCGATTCTTTGTATATTTGGTTTTGTTATTGATATTCACTTTTCTGTTATTGGTATTTCAATTTTAAACTAAACTGAAATATAAATACCTTGTGAACAGACTTTGTTGAAATAAATTATTGACAATGTGCTCTTGGGGTTTCAAGTTTAAACTTAATAGAAATATAAACACCTTGTGAGCATACTTTGTTGAAAGAAATTATTAACAATGTGCTCTTGTTTTCCTGCGTTACAGTAGAGATGAAATGGCAGAAATAGGCGGCGGGTAAAGGCATAAATATCTATGTAAGGAAATTGAAAGAAGGAATGAAGCATGGCTATGTAAGGAAAGGCAATTACGTTGTAATATTTGAAGCATATTTTCAGCTGGATTGAGACATTCTGGGCAGCACGATTCCATTTTCAGTGCACAATTCAGAATTGGTCGTAGTTCAAGCTTGCTGGAAGTTTGGTAGGACATCATGATCACTCGCTCTCACTAAATTGAATTTGGTATATTGATGTAATTTTTAATGGTTTTATTGTGTGTTTATTTTGCTGGAAGTATTGATTTATGATAGAATGGTTGATTGATGTAATATATGAATGCATCTACTCATATATAATTATCTGCTACTTTGATGAGCATTCATGAGTGATTAATTATTGAATCTTTCCCTTAGTTATTTTATTGGTGATAGGGTTCGGGTTTTTATATCGTGCTTGTGGGTGGGATGTCAATGTGTCAATGATCAAAGGTGATTGGTAGTCAAGTTGTTCAAATTTATATCTGATTTGACCTATGGTGCCCACTTTATAAAGCATTAACAATATCTCACAGTAATAAAAATTCTCATAGACCAAGTATTTTCCTATTTTATAGGTGTATTTTCCTATTTTATAGGTGTACATATAGAGTAACTAGACTCAAGGAAACCTAGGAACGGACTTAGGATCACAAATATATACTCAAATTTTAATGTTTTTCTTCCATTGTAAGTTAACTACATGAATGAGTTGGTTTTCTTCCATTGTAAGTTAACTACATGAATGAGTTGGTGTTCTTCCATTGTAAGTTAACTACCTGAATGAGTTTGATAAATGTTGTTTTTGGCAATGAAATTCAAATTAAGATATATTATTATTATTATTATTATTATTTTAAATTACTATTTAAATTGAACCCGAAAAAACTAATTCGATCATGCCTTGCCTCTCAAAAGGTTTATTAACGTCAAGCAGATATGCCACATAGGATATCGCTTCCGTCTTGGGGATGCTTGTTTTCTCATTGACTGGTCAACACTGTTAATTAAATGTTGGAGTTAATACTTATTGTTGGGCGGGTAAGAAATGTCCCTTAGCATTCCTTGCTGAGTTCCTCTATTAGGCCTTGAATCCATGCCTTTGTGTGATGATCTACATCCCAAACGACACCTGAAATTTCCATTTCAAACTAAGGTTATATGTTGCTATAATTGCAACTTGAAGTTGAGAGGCGATCGTATATTTGTCATGGACATATTAAAGAACTTGAATCCATTTCAAACTAAGGTTATATGTGGTTATAGTTGCAACTTGAAGTTGAGAGGCGATCGTATCTTCGGCATGGACAGATTTAAGAACTTGAAAGAGAGCCTTCAAGTTGCATCGTCCAAGCATAGGGATATTCATGAACATAGCTACTACAACCCCTCTACTAATAGGAGGCTATGATTTGCTAATCCCCATACATACAAATTTTGCCAGAATAATTATTGTCTCCAGAGTACCGAGGGCTATTGACATGAGCTGAGTTAAATATGAGAAATAAACACTGAAAGGATGAAGTCTCCTCTTCATTTGATCTTGACTCTAGCGATTAGATACAGGACCAAGATGAATCATATGAAGTATTGCTTTTATTTCATAACTGTTATTTGGTTTGTTGTGTGAGTGCAGTAATTCATCGTCCAATATGTATATGAACTTCTGGATTGGGATCCGAGGGTTTGTTTGTAATTTGAAATTCAATGTTGTTTGTTATTGTTATTACTTTTCTCATTCATATTTTTTTTTATATGGTTTGAAAAATGCTTCTTAATGTTAATGAATTTCAGATTAATTATTTGGTTTGTAGATTTTGTACAGTATTTTAATGACAATGTGATTAGGTATTTTAATATACATATGAGAATGTTTGGCCTATATGTGGATGAAATCGTTATTTTATTCTGGGCATATGGTTTCATCGTCTTTGTGGTGAGGTCAGCTTCTTACTTATGTTCATATGTTGTGTATAGTAAATGTTCATATTTTGTGTCTAATAATTGTTTAGAGCCGTAGTAGCAGTTTTAGTTTCATTTTGGGTACATGGTATTTTTAATGATTTAAGATTCAACTTTCTTTTTATGGTTTTATTTTTTTTATAATTTTTAATATATTTATTTAAAATAATTTTAAGATTAATTTTTATATATACAGAAAATAATTTTAAGATTTATCTGTATGTATGACCGTTATATCCACGAAATAATTTCCGACGGGGTTTTCGTCCTGCGGCCGCTGCGTGCCTAACCCCAAGGGTTTATGAGGATGGATCCCATGCTGGGAGGCCTAACTTCCGAGAACTCAACCGATCAAACTAACTCTTGGGGCATCTGTATGTATAGATTTATCTCTATATATACAGGATTTTACTTTATTTTTTTTATTATTATTATCATAATATAGTAACCATCACTATTTTTGTGATATTTGTGATATGATTGGATGATCACTATTTTTTGAACTCGCAGAAAATTGGACTTACTCGATTTCATATTAGATGATTGAAACTTAAAGGTAACCACCTATACGATTAATGAAATTTGATATGATTGGATGATCACTGTTTTTTGAATTCACAGAAAACTGGACTTACTCTATTTCATATTAGATGATTGAAACCTAAAGGTAACCATCTATATGATTAATGAAGAAAATAAAGAAAAAGAATAGTGAATCAAACTAATAAATTATTTTGTTATACCCAGCTTAATAGCTTGCTATCATCTTATAATTGTATGTTACCTTGATATCTGTTCTTTAGTTTGTTGTGTTTATATAATAATTAATATGTACCTGTCCTATATGTATAAGATTGCCTTGAATGAGATCCTACCTGTCCTATATATTGTATAATAACGGCTGGAATGAGATACTAAGGTTTGCGCAGTGCATTTTGTTGTTATATTGCTTGAAAAAGCATATTAACAGCATGTTAATCTTAATAGAATTCATATTTGTTATTTGGTTTGTTGATTTTATGCAGTATTAATCTTTTTAAGTCTATGAGGATAATATGGCATATGGTACCATCCTTTATGTGATGAGGTTATGTTGTTAAAGTATGTTCATATTTTATATATACTAACTAAATGTTATTTAAAGGCGTAGTAATATTTTTATTTTTATTTTGGATAGAGTAGTTTGAGTGATGTTATTTAAAAGTGTAGTAATATTTTTATTTTTATTTTGGATAGGGTAGTTTGAGTGATGTTAAGATTTTTTTGTTTATAAATATTTTAATAACTAAGTAGTTGTGGCAGTAATTTTGTGGTTACTAATGTGATGAGGTCACCTTTTTAAGGTATGTTCATATTTTGTATATTATACCAAATGTTTAGTTTAGTAGTGTAGTAATTTTTTTTGGATAGAGGAGTTTCAATAATATTTAGATTTTTTTATTATTTTTTTTGTGTGTGATTTAATAAATAGTTGTTTAGTTTAGTAGTGTATTAATTTTTTTTGGATAAAGGAGTTTCAATAATATTTAGATTTTTTTATTGTTTTTTTGGTGTCTGATTTAATAAGTAGTTGTTGCAGTAATTTATGGTTACTGAGGAGTTTTTCTTTTAGTATTGTCATTATAGTAATAATTAATATTTTATTTCTGTGTCTTTTTTTCATATATAGTTGGATGACAGTACAAAAAATGGAATTTACTTAATTTCATAAGATTAAATTTACTGAATTTCATGTTTAATGATGGACACATAGAGGTAGATATATTTATCCATAATTTCTTTAGAAATGTATTCTACAACAAAACACGTAAAAGGAATGTATTAGTAGATCAAATTAGATTTGATACATTGTTTTTGCTGTAAGTGCCTTTTAGCGTGACTCTTTTTTAGAACATGGAATATTGCATTTTTCATTTTGATTTTTTTTTTCTCATGGATTGCATTTTTTTAATCAATTTCGTCTGACGGAATTTACTAAGAAGGAAAGCTATATCTTCTTTCACTTTATGAGTTCCATTTTTTTATCAATATAGTAGGAGGGAAGTTACAACTGACCCAAACCTTCTTCACTCGACATCGACGTCTTTCAGAAATGTGGAATTGAAAAATCCAGGAAGTAGTACAATGGGTGGAACTGCTAAGTGCCAAATTTTGAGAGGATCGTGCTGTGATTTTCTGTAAGAAATTCATGTGTTTACAGGCTCCCATAAACATCCACAAGCATATAACCAACCTGTTTAAAGCCATGCCATCAAAACGCTGTCCATGGCCAATGGAATCCTCGGCATCCTCATAGAATTCGTGGGCGGGTTTCCCATTGGCCACTATAAAGGGATCCATGCTGATCGAATACAGGTCTCGTCTTTAACTAGACTGTTTCCCACTTCAATCAAGATGTAGAGATTCTTTTGTTAGGTTACCTTTCAATATGTTGGGATTCGCAAACATTCTCTTTATTCTCTAGAGATTATAAGATAAAACAGAGGAATATAAAAATTGACTTTATAGTCGCTAGGAAACGAGCCGGTGTTGACACCTAATCCAGGAGCTCGTAGTCCTGTACAGCCTTGGGTCCAGTCACCTCCTGTACCGATGTTTGCATCGTTTTCTCTAGTACGGCTACAATTTTTGCCATGGCTTGCGTTAGGCTCTTCATATTGAGAGCCATGCGATTCGATCGTAGGATTTGCAGCAGAAGAAATGATTTGAAATTTAAAAGAGATCGATTCAAGGAGGATTAGATTCGTTGTCCATGCCCCTCTTCCACGTATTGTTATCCAAACCAGAGATCGTAGAATTTCTATAGTTTCTCACGAATCCGACTTTCAATCCTTTTCCCCCAAGTTTGCAAGAAGAAGGAGAACGCACCACCTGTGGCTCACTGGGATTTTTCAAGAGATTATCGAGCAGAGACCACTGTGGGAGGAGATTTATCAAATATCCAACTACCAAAACGTTCCAATTTGCTCCAATCAGCCTCATCCATGTTCATTACTGAGTAGAATTAATGAACAACTGTCATTAGCCCTCCATACCCTTTTCAACCGTTCTCTTACCTGGCAAAGGGCGAATATTAGGGGGAGATTCAGTTTTAAGTATTACCAGTGACTGAGAAATTTGTTGATAGCAGATGTTGTATAAATGTAATGATTAGTTTTACATTACCGTCCAGTTTCCTCTGTGAGAAGAAGCCAAGATGTCTGTATATTCACCAACATCATTTCCTGGCACAGCAGAATGGAACCCATCACACTGACAGGCATACTGATCTCCTGCCACATTCCATGGGAGATGCGGTGCAGTTGAATATATTATAGACCCACCGCCATTACTTTACAATCTCAAAAATACAATCGCTGAGGATGTACCCAAGGTTGTACACGACTACGTGAGTGACTGAACCCTAAGGCGGTATATGACTACGAGCTCTGGAAAAGATCATGGTGTTGACTAGAGAAAAACAACGGTACAGGAAGTGAGTGGGCCCAAGACTACGTGGACTACTTTGCCAAATTATGTCTGCTACGCTTAATTAAGCACGGGGTCGAAATTGATAAAGTTTGTAGAGACAAAATTGATAAAGTTTGCAGAGACAGAGAATAGAGCAGAAACATAAACTGGCATATTGATTGCCTTCTCATTATAAAGCACACATATATATAGTTTAACATAAGATCAAAATCACTGGCTAATATTATGGGCCAGTGTAAATCATGAGTAGACTAATGACCTAACTCAACGAACTTAGGACCATTGATCAACTAACTAACCAACTTAGGACCATTGAGATTACAACTCTTAACACACCCCCTTAATCTCAAGTGGGATGGTGTGGTCAGCATTATCAATGTCTAAGTGTTGTGCCCATTGGTCTATGTCTCAGCTAGGCATACATTTCATTCAAATAAACTTAAGCTTTACTTTCTTCCTTGATGTGTACTTGGATTTCTTCTTTTTTGTCTTCTTGACCTTGATGCTAAGTAGGTTTTCTTTAGCATCTTCTTTGTTTTCTTCACAATAGACAGTGTTATTGCTTTTCATTGGTCCTAGAATATAGTGCAAGTCTTCTTCTTCTTCTGTTTCAACATATTGTATGTTGCTGTCCATTTTACCTGCACACTCAAAATTTTTGTCAGAAAAAAAATTCATATATTTCAGCTCTTCTTGGAGAGCAAGAACTTCTTCGTCTTCCTCATCTTCATGTTCAGCATCTTCCTCTTTTTTTGTTTCAATGATAGCTACATCATCATTAACTGTTGCATCTTGTGCACAATGTGCATCCTTCACTGCTTCCTCAAAACTATGGGATGACAAGGAAACAAAGCATACTCATAGTGCTTATCAATAATGTGAGACTGCTCATATAGCTCCCTCAAACTTTTGGATTTCTGGTTCTTTGATGAACTGGCTGCTGCAACTATGCTACTATCAACTATCTCTTTCTATGAGAGACTTTAACTGCTTCTATCAATTGTCTCTTTCTCTGAGAGACTATCATGGCTGCTATCAACTGTCTCTTCTGTGATAGACTTTCACTGCTTCTATCAACTATTTCTTTCTCTGAGAGACTATCACTTACATCACTAGGAACAACTGCATTGATAGGTTTGATTTCACTATCATCAACAAAACGTAGCTAGATCAATAGTCTTTGCTGAGCTTACTTGATTATTGGTTGCATCATAAACACGGTCTTCTTGGCTGTGAGGTTCCTCTTTAGAGAACTTTGCTTCATCCTCTTTAGGTTCCTCTTCACTGAACTCTTTTTCATCTTCTTCTACAGGTTCCTCTTCACTGAACTTTGCTTCATCTTCTTCTACAAGTTCCTCTTCACTAAACTCTGCTTCATCTTCTTCTATATTAGGTTCTTCTTCACTGAACTCTGCTTTCAATATATCCCAAGCTTCTTTGGGAGTAGAAGCATCTGAAATGTTATGAAAGATAGAATAGTCTATACCATTTTGTATGATACTTAAGGCAACAAATTTCCTTCTTTCCTTTTGACACTCTGTCAAATTCTCAAATGCAGCTAGATCTATAGGATCAGTCTTAGCTACCAAATGCCACAAATCTTGTGACCTTAACAGATCCCTAATTTTCAATGGCCATAAATCATAATTATCTCCATCAATGGTTTGCCATGAACCTATTGAGATTAACAGATTTCTTACCTCTTCGATTTCTTCTGGTAGCTCTTCTAGAACCATCTTCGAGCTTTTTGGTTTTCTTCAATATCAGAGGTCCTTCAAACTTCAGATATTCTCGGAAACTGGATAGAAACTCCAGATCTTCTCCGCCCTTTTTTATACAGGTTTTTCTTGGATCGATCTCTGCAAGACTCGATCTGCTTCAATCAAATTTGGAACGTTGTCCAATATTTTGGCTCAGCGTCAGCAATATTTCTCTTTAAAAACTAAATGTACTCTGAGATCTGGCCGTTCAACATTGGATCTAAGATCGGCTTCATGTTCATGCTTTCCATGGATTATGACAACAGTTAAACTGATAGTCGTAGTTTAGTCTAGTAACTGACAAAGTGCGTTGAGGGGTGTGACAGAAAAAATCCTATAAGTCCAAGGCTGTTTGTCGCACTTTTCCACTGAGCAAGCTTGCGATGATCGTCGCACTTTTCCTTCAGCCAAGGTGCAACACCAACGCACTTTTACTTCAGGGAGGGTGCGACAGCCTCCCTCCATGGCCGATTTTTTTTTGTTGTTGTTGTTTTGCCCTAAAAAAAAAGATTAATAATTCAGCTGACGGCCTGATCCTTTGATCTTGTTTTTTGGGTAAGCCTTTTCAGAAGTTGGAGAGTACACACACATGGCTAGAAGTTGCAACATGGATGGAGAGAAACACTCGGGCTGACAAGGTAACATTTTTTTCCCGCGAAAAAAAAAAATATTGGGCGATTTTTTTTTTTTTTTTGGCCCTGAAGGAAAAGTGCAACGATGTCACACCTTGGCTGAGGAAAACCTGCAATGACTATCGCAAGCTTGCTCAGTGGAAAAGTGTGAAGACAAGCCTTGGATCAAGTAATCCAAGGCATATTGATTGCCTTGGGATCAAACTTTACCAGGAATCCCACAATGAAGTGGAAGATAGCCAAGAAGAGTGTGTTTATGATGTAGTCAATGATCAAGTAAGTTTAGCAAAGCTTTTTGAGAATAGAGCAGAAACATAAAGTTTGTACAGACAGAGAATAGAGCAAAAACATAAACAGGCATATTGATTGCCTTGGCATATTGATTTCCTTCTCATTATTAAGCACACATATATATAGTTTGACCTAAGACCAAAACCACTAGCTAATACTATGGGCCATTGTAAACCATGGGTTGACTAATGATCTAACTCAAATAACTTAGGACCATTGACTCAACTAACTAACCAACTTAGGACCATTGAGATTACAACTCTTAACAGAAATCCCTGGACCACTATGCCAAATTATGTGTGCTACGATTGAAACCCCTGTGGAGGCTCTACATGTTGTCCAGCTAACTTCACCATAACAAACTTACATATCAATAAAAGCAATGAGCCTCACATGTTCAATTATCATACATTCAGAGAGAGGCCACTAAGGAGCGAAGAGATATAGAGTTCAGAGAAGGCCACTAAGGAGCGAAGAGATATAGAGTTCAGAGAGCGGCCACTAAGTAGCGAAGAGATATATAGTTTATAATTTATTGAAATACAATAGGAGCAGAGAAATTTAGACGTTAGAATTTTTTTTAAACTTACAATTAATCCGTTTAGTTATTGAAACATTTATTATTTTCGTTATTAAGGACAAGTGATTGATTTTTTTCAATGAAAACAAGTGATAAATCTGAGTTAAATTTGAAAAATTAGATAACTTGTCATTGTCTGGTTCATTAGAAAATAAATTGAACTGAAACCTTCACTATTCATGGTATTGGATGGATCATCGTTTTCTAACAGGTTTGCTAGATGGATTCAGAGTATTCATGTTTATTTATTACTATTTTCTTTCCAATGTAAATTTTCATTAGAAAAATTAATCCATTTTGTAATCACATTATTAGTTTATGTTTTTACAAACAAATAATTTGATTACTTTACAATTCGATAAGTTCATGTCATGTTATGTATTTTATTAGAGAGGAATTTAAGTTATTAATATTTCTTCATTTTGTATTTTAAATTTATGACTTCTATACTTTGTTCATCTTCTATATTTGTAAAATTTTCATTAGTTTTTCCTACTAATTTGCTAAATTTTTACTATTAATTATGAAATTTTCAAATTTATATTATTAATTAGATTTATATTCTCCATCCAATAGATTTTGTTTATATTTTAAACTTATCGTATGTGTAACTTTATTCCCGTCGTTGAATT
Organism: Larix kaempferi; assembly: GCA_027924585.1. NCBI lineage: Eukaryota > Viridiplantae > Streptophyta > Pinopsida > Pinales > Pinaceae > Larix > Larix kaempferi. Next base: position 574,306 of record BSBM01001668.1, on the reverse strand, counting down.
AAATTTCCATCCGGTTGAATTAAATTTCCATCCATATTTTTGGATCCAATAGATTTTGTCTATATTTTAAACTTATTATGTGTGTAACTTTGTCTATCTTTGATATTTTGACTAAGCATTGTGAAAGGTTATTCTTGTATAGGTGTTCGCATTTGTATATCTTTTTAATCTATTCAAAAATACTAATCATTTCTTTAGTTTTAGAAATAACATCGACAATTCCCAATGGGTTAGTAATTTGGTTTGTTATATGTTAGTAAATAAATTGTTTAAAGTTGTTGTTAGTAATTGATTTTGCAAAATATGAGTAATTGACTTGGATTGGAATATATTTTTTATGCATATTTAATGGTATGATAGAGTATTGTTTTTTTCATTGAGTTTGCAATTAATAATTGAAATTTATTAGAATTGGTTTTACATATATTTTATGATATGATACTATATTTATTAATTTGTTGTGGGTGTTGTGTGAGTATTTTGTTTCATAGTAGATCCTGTAGCTACGGAGAACCTCACAAAATCGAATAATTTGCAATAAACAGCAAAATAGCTTGAAAAGAAGAAAAATTTACACACAATGTGAACTGAAACTTGGCATTATCAGTTTGTCTAATATGTGAAAATGTTTAGAATAGGTTTTTATTACATTATGGAGAATTTCGAGAGCATTAGATAGTTCAAATGAGTGTACAAGCTAAATTGGCAAAATTGGTCTCAATCCCCCCTAGGTGGGTCCAACTCAGTCCTAATCATCCCAAACAGTCACGAATTCTGGTGTGAAGGTGGTTGAAGCATGCTAGGTCATAAATGAGGCCAAGGAATGCGTGGGTGAGCAAATAGAGGTGTGTCCGAGGTCCAAGGAAGCAATAAATGCTCCAAATCTAGCAAAAAATTGGCAAAATCCACCAAAGCGCTCATAGTCAACAGTGATTCCCCAATTCAAGGAAGGAGAGCGCTCTTGCATTTAGTGAGGGCACAATTGTGGACAAAACTAGAGTTTGGGTGAGCTGGTTTGCTTAGAAACAGGTGTGAATACTCTCAAAAGTGGATATTTGACCAATGGATCTCATGTGGCTGCTGTATATATTTTGCTACAACACTTACTGCATAAGACAAATCAAGTCTTGTATGTGTAAGGTACAACAAACTTCCAAACTAGCTTCCTGTAGAGTGTACAATCCACCAATGGAGAGTCTTCAAATTCACCTAGTTTTATCCCTGAAAGGAATGGGCACTTGGCTGACTTACATTCAGACATTTTAAACTTCAATAACAGGTCTGAAGCATACTTAGATTGACTCAACAATATACCTCTCTCAGTTTGCTCAATTTTCAAACCCAAAAAATGCCTTAGCAATCCTAGGTCGCTCATGGCAAATTCACTGTGCAAAGATGCTTTGATTGAGCCAATTTGTTTGTTGCAGCTCCTTGTAATTAAAAGATCATCAACATACAATACAATGACTTACAAATTATCATCACATTGCTGCAATTAAACATTTGGATCAGACTTGCATCAAAAGAAACCAATTGAGAGCAAAAAGGCATCCATTTTGGCATACCAAGCCCTAGGGGTTCGCTTGAGTCCATAGAGTGACTTCTTCAACCTGTAAACAAGTGAGGATCCTCTTGGAAACCTTCAGGTTGCTGCATATAGATCTCTTCCTATAGCTCACCATGTAAGAATACACTTTTAACATCCATATGGTGAAACTTCCCAACCCTTACTAGCAGCCATGGCTAAGAGCCAGTCTAATTGAGTCCATCTTTGCAACCGTGCAAAGGTCTCTGTATAATCCACATCATGGATTTGTGAGTATCCCTTAGCCACTAACCTCGCCTTATACTTCAGATCAGAACCATTAGCAATAGGTTTAGTTCGAAAAATCCACTTACATTGCACAAGTTTTCTCTTGGGAAGAAGAGGCACCAAATCCCCATGTTTTGTTCTCTTGGGAGATTGGAATTTTTCTTGCATTGTTGTTCTCCACCTTGGAATCATGATGAGCTTCCTGATATGATGTTGGATCAGATCCAATCAACATATAAACAATGATCAGCAAGTTCACTTTCATTTGCAAAGGAAGCATTGATTGCTTGAGATCTAGTCTTCTTAGGCTCTTGGGATTGCCTGCCAATTCCACTGCAGCTTGTATGATTTTTTCAGCCCACTTGGGCCTTGATGGTGACTCATGTACAACAATTTCATCTCAGCCATGTCATCTTCATCAATATTAGAAAAATCAAAACTTGAATCATCACTTATTTCATTAAGGTGTGGAGGAGAAGAGCATTCCCCCGGTGCAAGCTCAAAATCATGAATTGCTTCTTCTTCAAATTGCACACTTCTCTCAATGAAATTTTTGAGTTGTGGATGTCTCAAAGAGCTTGTAACCCTTTGTGTCTTCACCATATCCAACCATGATACATTCTCTGCTCTATGGCTCCAAAGCCTTCCTCTTTTCTGATGGAATTCGAGCTCATGCTCTAGATCCAAAAATTCTGAAATTTGACACATTTGGTTTTTGGCCAAACCATGCCTCATAGGGAGGTTTTACCTTTGACTGATTTGTGAAAGGATCTATTCTGAATATGAGTAGCACAATTGATGGCTTCAGCCCCATAGCTTAGGGCTTAGATCCCTAGCTTCAATCATGCAAGTGGCATCTCTTTGAGAGATCTATTTTTCCTCTCTGCCACACCATTTTGCTGATGTGTGTAGGGGATTGAATGTTGCATTTTGGATGCCACATTCCTCACAAAGATGATGAATATTATTATTCACATACTCCTTCCATTATTAGTCCTAAGGATTTTTTATCTTATGACCGCTATGATTCTCCAATAAGGCCTTCCAAATCTTCAATTTCTCAAACACTTATGATTTCAATTTAAGGAAGTATACCCAGCAGAATCGAGAGTAGTCGTCTATGAAAGTGAGTACATACCTTGATCCACCATATGATGGAGTGGGAAGAGGACCAATGAGGTCTGAATGTACCAATCCAAGTGGTTGAGTTGCTCTCCTTGCCATTTCCCTTCTCATAGTTGTGCTCTGGATGCTTTCCAACTACACAACGAATGCATGCACCATTTGAAGATTTTGATTTCAAGAAGCCCTTCTACCATCTCATCCTTGTGCAATGTCTGGAGATATTTGTAGTTCATGTGGCCAAACCTTTCATGGCACAACTTGGAGGTCTCGTTAACATGAGAGACAAGAGCATGGTCACTTGAATTTGGAATGAAATTGGAGAATTTGTACATTCTCTCTTGATGATCAACAAACCCCACTGCCACAACTTGATTTGAAGAAATTTCTGAGATTTCTACCAAATCTGGAGTAAATGCTACTCTCTTGGATTCTCCTGTATGGGTCATTTGCTAAACAGATAGAAAATTTGCATCCAATGAGGGTACATAGAGCACATCAATGAAATAGCCATGCTCCAAGTAAATCCTACCAATCCCCTTGGTTTGGATTTCTGAATCATCTCCCATTTGAACTGTTGGGCCACCATTCGAATGCATAGAAGAGAAGAGCTCTCTGGATGAAACCATATGCCTGGAAGATCCTGAATCAATGATAAAGGATGAGGGATTTGAAATACCTGCTGCCAAAGAATGACACTTCTCCTTATTGTCAGGATTTGAAGTGCTTTCTTTCTTCCTTGTGCCCTTAAGGACTGGGATGTTGTTCTTCTCTGGAAGCTGTGCCATTGAGTTAGTGGTTTTCTTCATACATGAGCTCTTTGGATGCCATCCCTTATGACAATAGGTACATTTGGTCTTTTCCTTTCCCTTCTTGTCCTTCTCCTTTGAAGGATTCGAACCTCCATCTGCAGGCTTGGTTTTATCAAACTTCCTCTTCTCTGGTTGCTTTGAACCCTTTGCTTTCTGCTTGCCTTTGGTGGCATTCCAAACACCCATTGCCAATGCTTGGTCCTTCGATTTAATGGTGCCCATCTGAACTAGTTTGTCCTACTCCTGAGTGAGACACTCCATGAAGGTTGCTAGAGATGGAATTTGCCAATTTCGAAGGGTCATCTTGGCTGAGTGGAATGTGCTAACAAATACAGAGAACTCTGGCCCTAGTTTTGATAGTATTGATAGAATCAGTTGTTCTTCCTTCTTAACAATACCCCATTACTGCAATTGAAGTACCAGTGACTTGAATTTGGTGAAGAATTCTTGGATTGCTTCAAAGTGAGCGGGGCTCAAGCTGATGAGCTTGTTCTCAAGTTGGTGGCCTCTTAGTTCATCAATATTCACAAAGAGTGATTCAGGATTCACCCATATTTTCATTAGGAGTTGTTATGCTGTCAGTGTGAAACAAGAGTTCCCTTGAAATGCTCAGGCACAACATACCATATGCTTCATCAAGCCGATTGTAATACTTGGCTTTCTCTACAGCTGAGTTTGGTTTTACCTCTGTGCCCATGGTTACTCTGTAGAGGCCTTTCGATCTTAGTTTGATATCCATCTCAGCATTGGAATTGAAAAAATTGAAGAGAGTGAGCAACATTTGGTTGGCTTCCATGACTGCTACATTGGTGAGAAAACTGCTGAAACATGTGCAAAAAAAACACTCGATTTTTATTTGGAAATCCTCACTAGAATGCAGTTCAAACGCTTAAGGAATGATCTGCCACTCACTAACTCCACAAGGCTCTAATAGCATGTGAGTATTTTGATTCACAGCAGATCCTGGAGCTATGGAGAACCTTACAAAATCGAATAATTTGCAATAACCAACAAAATAGCTTGAAAAGACGAAAAATTTACACACAATGTGAACTGAAACTTGGCATTATTAGTTTGTCTAACATGTGAAAATGTTTAGAACAGGTTTTTAATTACATCATGGAGAAATTTGAGAGTATTAGATAGCTCAAGATGAGTGTACAAACTAAATTGCCAAAATTGGCCTCAATCCCCCCTAGGTGGGTCTAACTCAGTCCTAATCATCCCAAACAATCACGAATTCTGGTGTGAAGGTGGCTAAAGCATGCTAGGTCATAAATGAGGCCAAGGCATGTGTGGGTGAGCAAATAGAGGTGTGTGGGAGGTCCAAGGAAGCAATAAATGCTCCAAATCTAGCCAAAAATGGGCAAACTCCATCCAAGCGCTCCTAGTCAAGAGTGATTCCCCAATTCAAGGAAGGAGAGCGCTCCTGCATTTAATTAGGGTGCACTTGTGGACAAAATTGGAGTTTGGGTGAGCTAGTTTGCTTAGAAACAAGTGTGAACACTCTCAAAAGTGGATATTTGACCAACTAAAGTCACCTAGTCCAAACTATGGTGTAATAATGCACATGTGGCAATCAAATTGACTAAGGTTATGGACTATGGTACTAAGTATGGATTACTGTTCTAACATGTTGAAATATCTTAGAGTTTTGTTAAATTATCATTGCTATCTTGTTTAATCTAATGATGGTAAAACACAATTTAAATGTTTTTTTGATATCTTTCTTTTATATATAAAAATTTAATTAGAATATTGAAATTAGAATAAGATTGTAGAAAATATTTTTTATGGATATTAAATTCTATATTTTTGTTATATTGTTTGCATTAGTATGTTGACCATAGGGTTTCTATTAAAGTCATCTGTAGAGTGTTTTCAAAGGACCATTTTGGGAAATTGATTGGAAACAATTTCCTAACTCGGTATCTTGACACATGTGCCTTTTGTTGTAGTTGGGAACTAGGACGCCATTGTGCGAGTAATAGGTGGAGTGAGGTAAATCCGAGAGAATCCCTCCCAGTACGCGCTAAGTTGGGTGGTCGACCATGTATACACAAGGTTTTTAAAGTGGTCTAACAAAAGACCCCCCTTTGTTGACACTCTATTCATGCAACCTAGGAGTTAGGAGATCTTTCCTTGGTAATTATAGTTCATATACTCCCCCTACCACTTAGAAACCCCCCATATCTCTCTCCCTCTCCCTCTCTTTCTCTTTTCTCCCACCATACACCCCACTTATCTTTAACTTCCCTAATTCTCCCTAAACCCTACCACATCCACCCCAATCTCTATCTCTCACAACCCTATAACACCCTCATCTCTCTCTCTCTCTCTCTCTCTCTCACACACACACACACTTCCCCCTACCACTAACCCCCCCCTCTCTCTCTCTTTATTCCTAACAACTCTTAATAACCCTCTCTCTCACTCTCTTTCCCCTATTCCTCCACCTAAACCTAACCTTGATCTCTCTTTCTCTACCCCAACCCACTAACACTGCCCTCTCTATCTCACACTCTCACAACAACTAACCCCATGCTCTCTCTCCATACCCCAATTCCTACTCTCCATACCCATAACCACCCCCCCCGCTCTCTCTCCCCTACTCTTGCTACCACTGAACACCCCCCCTCTCTCTCTTTTATAATCCCCATTCCCCTATGACTTACCCCCCTTCTCTCTCTCTCTCCACTTACTCTATACCCCCCTTCTCTCTAAATTCCCTCATATTCCCTAATCCCATTCCCCAAATGTGATATCTATCTCTTTCTCTCCACCAACCCCCCTCCTCCCCCTATCCCTAATAACGCTCACCTTCCCTCAATAGCCCCTTCCCTCTCTCTCTCTCTCTCTCACACACACACACACACACACACACACACTCACACACACACACACATACCTCGACTCCTTTGGCTAACCCTAACCTCCACCCCCTTCTCTCTCCCAATCCACTAACAAACCCCCCCACCCCCATTTCTCCCTACACCTAACCCTTACCCCTCTCTTTTACACCTAACCCTTACCCCTCTCTTTCCCTGCCAACCCACTAACACCCCCCCCCTCTCTCTCTTCCTCACAATAACTAACACCCCCAAAATCTCTCCCTAGTTTCCCTCCTACTCTCGCTAACCATAACCACCCCCGTCTACCCCCCTCCTCTCTCTCTCTCTCTCACACACACACACACACACACACACACTCCTCATCCTACCACTATATCCCCTCATCTCTCTCTCTCTCTCTCTCTCTCTTCTCTCTCTCTCTCTCTCAACCATCGATTTATCCCTCTACCTCTTACACCCCCCTCCTCTCTCTTCTCTCCCTAACCCTTACTAACCCCCTCTCTCAATCTCCCTCTACCCTACTCCTCCACCTATCCCTATCACCCATGCCTCTCTCTATCCCCTAACAACATAACACCCCCACTCTTTCTCTCACACACAATCTCACTGTGCCTAACCCTCGTCTCTCTCCCTAAACCCACTCATACTCTCCCTAATACCCTCATTATCTCTCTCTACTACTCCCCCTCCACCAAATTCCCTCCCTCTATCTTTATCCTAATCCACCTTCCCCTACCACTTTCCACCCACTCCTCTCTCTCTCTCTCTCTCTCCTATTCTCCCTAACCCTTATAATCCACCTCTCTCACTCTCTCTCTCACTAATTTCTCTAGCTACACCTAACCCCACACCCCTCACACTCTACACCAACCCCCTAATATCTCACTTCTCTCTCACACACACTATCACTAGCCCTAACACCCCACCTTCTCTCCTTAACCCCCCTCCTACTCTCGATATTCATAACTTCTCTCTCTCTCTCTCTCTTTGCCCCTACTCTATACCACACATTCTCTCTAACATCCCTAATAATCCATAAACCCATACCCCCTACTAATCCCTAATATATATCTATTTTTCTCCTCCCCTACCACCCTCCTCCTCCCCACCCCTAATCACTCACAACCCCTCCCTCCATGTCTCTCTCTCTCTTTCTCTCTCTCTCTCTCTCTCTCTCTCTCTCTCTCTCTCACTCTCTCTCTCTCTCTCTCTCACACACACACACACACACCCTTCTACACATCCACCCATCCCTCTTACTCTTGCCAAACTCCCTAACACCTTCCAAACCTCCCATTCTCTCCATCAATATCTCTCTCTCTCATACACACACCCCTACTTCTCTCCCTACAACTACCCCCCTCCCCTCTCTCTTTGTAATCCTTACTAACCACCTCTAAATCTATGGCTACCCTACTCCTCTCCCTCCTCCTCTCTCTCTATCTTCCCTATTCCCCTTAACCCTTAATAACCTCCTCTTTCGCTCTCTCTATACCCTACTCCTCCTCCTACACCTACCCCCCACGCCACTCTCTCTCTCTCTCTCGATACCCCTAACCCCTCCCATCTCTCCCTAAAACCACTCATATTCTCCCTACGCCTCTCTCTCTCTCTCTCTCTCTCTCTCTCTCTTCCACAGACCCCTAACCCCCACCCACTCTCTCTCTCTCCCAACCCCCCTAACACCCCTTCCATCCTCTCTCTCTCTCTCTCTCTCTCTCTCTCTCTCACACACACACACACCCCTACTCCTCCACCTACTACTATCCCCCCCCTCTCTCTTTGTACCCTCTCTTGTACCTAAACCTTACTAACCACCTCTCTCATTCTCTCAGCTGTTACTCCACTCCCTACTTCTAACACACACACCCCCTACTCCTACTGCTACCACTAGCTCCCCTCCTCTCTCTCTTTCTCTCTAACACTTACTATCCCTCTATCTTAGTCTCCCAACTGCCTACTTGTCCCTCTACCTCTTACACCCCCCTCCTCTCTCTCTCTAACCCCTTACTAACCCCATATCCCACTCTCCCTCTACCCTACTCCTTCTCTATGCTTATCACCCATCTCTTTATCTCTCCCATAACAACATAACACCGCCCCTCTTTCTCTCACACAATATCCCTATTCCTAAACCACCTCTCTCTCCCTAAACCCACTCACACTCTCCCTAAGACCCCCCTTCTCTCTCTCTACTACTCCCCCCTCCACCAAACCCCCTCCCATTATGTCTCTCCTAATCCCCCTTCTCCTACAACTTACCACCCAATCCTCTCTCTCTCTCTCTCTCTCTCTCTCTCTCCCTGAATCCCCTAGCATCCCCCCTCTCTCTCTTACCTCTTCCCCCTAACCCTTACAATCCACCTCTCTCTCTCTCTCACCAATTTATCCAGCTACACCTAAACCCCACCCCTCACTCTCTAAACCAACCCCCTAACATCTTGATTCTCTCTCACACACACTATCCCTAGCCCTAATGCCCCACTCTCTCATTAACCCCCCTCCTACTCTTGCTATCCATAACCTCTCTCTCTCTTTGCCCCTAACCTATACCACACATTCTATCTAACATCCCTAATAATCCCTAAACCCATACCCCCTAATAATCCCTAATCTCTATCTCTTTATCTCCCCTATCCCCTCCTCCTTTCCACCCCTAATCACTCACACCCTGCCCCGTTGTCCTCTCTCTCTCTCTCTCTCTCTCTCACACACACACACACACACACACACACACACACACACACACACACACACACACACAAAGATACACACACACACACACACCCTTATCCTCCCCCACCTATCCCTAACCCTCATACCCCTTACTCTCTCCCAAGTCCCTAACACCTCCTGCACCTCCCATTCTCTCTCTCTCTCTCATACACACATCCCTAGTTATCTCCCTACAACTACCCCCATCCTCTCTCTCTCTTTGATCCTTACTAACCCCCTGTAACTATATGACTACCCTACTCCTCTCCCTCCTCCCCTCTATCCATCCCCCCTAACCCTTACTAACCCACTCTTGCACTCTTTATTTACCCTAATCCTCCTCCTACACATACCCCCACCCCCCTCTCTCTTCTTCAACCCCCTAACACCATGCTCTCTCTCTCTCTCTCTCTCTCTCTCTCTCTCTCTCTTAATACCCTAACCCCTCCTCTCTCTCACTAACCCCACTCAAATTCTTCCTAAGTATCTCTCTTTTTCTCTCTATCTCTCTAGCACTCTCTCTCTCCCCTCTTCCACCTGCACCTAACCCCCACACCCCTTTCTCCCTCCCAACCCCCTAACACCCTTCCATCCTCTCTCTCTCTCTCTCTCACACACACACACACACACACACACACACAAACAGACACAAACACACCCTTACTCCTCAACCTACTACTATACCCCCCTCCTCCCTCTCTCTCTCTATGTTCCCTCCTCTCCCTAACCCTTACTAACTGCCTCTCACATTCTCTCACATGTTAGTCCTCTCCCTACCTCTAACACTCCTTCCTCCTATTTCTGTCTCTCTCCCCTCTTACACCTAACCCTTAAAAACACCATCTCTCACTCTTTCCCTATCCTAGTCCTTGACATACACCTAACATCCAACCCTCTCTCTCTAATTGAACCCCTTAACACACACCCTCTCTCTCTCACTTGCACTTCCCCTAACCTACCCTCTCTCTCGTGAACACCACTCATACTCTCCATAATCCCATCGCTCTCTCTCTCTCTCTCTCTCTCTCTCTCTCTCTCTCTCTCTCTCCTAATCCTGCTCCCCTTAACCCCCCCCCTCTGTCTATATCTCATACCACTTACAACCAACCCTGCTCTCTCCCCCCAACCATCTAACACCCCTATTTCTCTCTCTCTCTCTCTCTCACACACACACATACACACACACTCCGTACTCTTCCCCTTACAACTAACATCCCCCTCTCTCTCTAACACTTGGTAAGACCATCCATCACTTTAACACCATCCTAATCCTTCCCTACCTTTAACCTCCCCCATCTCCCACTCTCACCTCTTGCCCCTAACCATTAATACCCCCCCTCTCTCAAACTCTCTCTCTCTCTCCTATTCCTCCCTACACCTAATTCCCACCCCTCTCTATCCCTACCAACCCACTAACACCCCCCCTCTCTCTCTCTCTTCCTCACAATAACTAACACCCCAAACTCTCTCCCTAATTTCCCTCCTACTCTCCCTAACCATAACCACCCCATCTACCCCCCTCCTCTCTCTCTCTCTCTCTCTCTCTCTCTCTCTCTCACACACACACACACACAAACATCCACTCCTCCACCTACTCCTAATCCCCACCCCCCCTCTCTCTCTCCCAACCCCTTAACAAACCCACCCCACCCTAATTATCTCTCTCTCCCACACACAGACATTCCCCCTATTCCCCCCCTACCACTAACCCCCCCTCCTCTCTCTCTCTCCAACCCTATGTAACCCCGCTCCTCTCTCTCTCTATCCCTAACTAACCCCTTATCTCACTCTCTCATCCCCTACTCCTCTCTCTACCTCTAACACCCCTTTCTCTCTCTCTATCACTAACCCTCACTAACCCTCACTAACCCCATCTCTCACTCTCTCTCTACTGTAATACTCCACCTACACTTAATGCCCACACTTCTATCTCTCCCCCCAACACCCTAACACCCCCCTCTTTCACATGCCCACACTCATTATGCCTAAGCCTAAGCTCCAGTTCTCTCCTTAACCCTACTCATACTCTCCATATGATAACACCCTCTATATCTATCCTTCTCCCCCTCCACCTACCCCCACGTCTCTCTATCTCTCCTAATCCCCTGTGAAGAACCTGCAATAATTAATTAATGAAAACACACAAAATAACAGAAATAACAGAACTCAGAATCACTTTTATATTGATCGCAGGCCACTTCGAGGGGGCAACCTCCTTTGAGAAAGCTCAATACAAATAACTTCACGGTGCCTTCATTGGTCTCAACAAAAAATTATATACTAAGTCTAGGTGCCAATACCATGGGTCAATACCATGTGTCAATACAAACCATGGGCCAATACAAAATATGGATCAATAATTACTACGGGACGACTTACAAAGCATATGTGTCCAACAACAATAATACAAACTATGGATCACCAAATACTATGGGACGACTTACAAAGCATATGTGTCCAACAACAATATACTAACAAAGTAGATAGAAGGGTTGACATGGGTTCCTAACATCCCCTCTCCCTTAGAAAAAAATTTGTCCTCAAAGCTTTAGATGTGGAAATTGATGCAAAATTTGAAGGAGTGGTTCCCCTGTAGCATCCTCGAGTTGCATTCTGTCCCATTGACGCCTTTTGAGTTTCAGGGAGGATTGCTTAGAAGGTTGTCGACGAAGAAGTATCGGCATATCAACTGCATGAAAAGTGTGCTCAGAACGGTGCTGATCAGCTTATTGTTTTAGTTGAATTCTTGCCATGTGAAGATTGTCCTATAGAATGAGAAGAATCTGAACGCGGTTTCAAAGAACTGAGTCAATTTCTTGAACTGGGGAGCTACTGAGCATGTATGAAGAAGAACTGGCAGTGCCTGTCCAAAAACTGCTTCACGTTGTATTGTACCACTGGAGCACACCCATGAGTTGTATAACCCATTTTCGATGTGCTGATGAGGGGACCCATTCTTCCAGAAAATGTCCCAGACTCTGGAGATCAATCTTGATGCAGAAATAATTTCTTAATAGGGATGGCTGCCACTTTGGTACTGCATGCAAAATAGCCATCATTTCCTACTGCGATGTAGATGCGGCTAAATTCTTACCGGAAAGGTCTCTTGAAGGCGACAAGCCCACTGGTTCAACAAGGGCACCTGCATATCTATCGAAGGGAGTAGGGGAGACCGTTGATGGGTGCATCCGAATGGAATGGAGTTGAGCGATTACACCATGTGAATTATTCTTAAGGATATTTTCCAGACGATGTGAACTGATGATGCAGAAAGACCCTTGTTGTAATCCCTTAAATTTGTGTTGTTTCCCATTGACTGAAAACTGCATCCAAAGTTCAACAAAATCCCATAAGATGGGGCTAAGTGTGCGTAACCATTGAACGCCCAAAACTGCATCACATCCACCTAGGGACAAGGCAAACATGTCAGAGCATAGGCTATAATCTTCTAGAGAGAGATGCACATTGTGACACTTCCCCTTGCAAGGTAAGGTGCCCCCATTGGCAATCTAAGGGTCAATGAAGTTATGAGTGCTACTAGAATCAATGATTATTGTAAGAGGAATCTTTTTGAAGTAACCCCTAACATGCATTGTTGGGGGGGTGGTGACGCCAGATAAAGCATGGAGAGATATCTCTGGTTGTTCATCCTAAGATGGGGGGTCAATAGGCGGCTCCTGAATGTCGACCTGATCATCTATTGTATCTGGAGCATCTTCACCAATTTTAGAGGCAGGTGGAGAATCCATATCCAAGAGATAGAGCTTTTGTTGAACACATCTATGTCCCCGGGTGAATTTCTCATCACAATTATAACAAAGCCCTTTTTCCCTGCGTGTCTACATCTCTGTTTTAGACAAATGCTTGATAGGAGTTGGTTAAGGAGCTGGCGGGATGACAGGTCATTGAGAACCCATATTTCAGAAGGGAACAAAAGAGGATTTGGAGCATTGTTGGGTTGCAATCTTGTCTTCTACCAACTTAGCCAACCCTAAGACTTCCATCATTATGTTGGGACAAAACATTTTAACCTCGGACCAGATTTCATCCTTAAGACCACTGATAAAACAACTCCTGTAGAATTCATCAGACAATCCTTCTGTGTGCTTCACTAGTTTCTCAAATTCTGTCTGATACTCTCTCATAGTGCCACTTTGACAAAGTTATGTGAGTGCTCCAGCGAAGTCATCAAAAGCACTAGGACCAAATCATTGCAAAAGGTGTTGGCGAAAATATGTCCATTTTGGCTCATCATGCGCCTTGATGTACCAATGGTACCATTGAAGGGATTCTTGTTCCAAATGAAAGGATGCAAGTGGAACTTTTTGGACGTCAAAAGTATTGTGCAGACTGTAATACTGTTCTACACGTTAGACCCATCCAGTCGGATCAGTACCATTGAAGCAAGGAAATCCAAGCTTCAGACCACGAAAATGGCTAGAAGAAGACAACACATTGGCTGTAGAAGATTCTTGCTGTGGGTTATTGCTCATGGCTGAATGCTAAAGATGGAGGCTGAGAAAGTTTTCATCTAGATCTTGGAGTTTGGTTTGGATTGCTGCAAGTGCTTCCTCCATGGTTTTTACTCCTGTGTGGGTGAGAACCATAACCAAGAGTTTTATTTTTTGGGAAATGGATAGAGAAACACAAACAAAGGCTTATTTAGTAAAGAGAAATTTGGATGTGGGAAAAACTCGGATGGGTAATTGAGGTTTGAATAGGTTTTGGACACTTTCTGATGGATAGGGAAGCGGAAAATGACGATTTCAGAAGTGGGGTGAAAGAATGAGAAAGATTGGAAGAGAGGGACAAAGAAGCAAAATTAGGAAAGGAACTTTGTGGTAAAATTTGAAGGCGATTGGGTGAAATCTAAAGAAGTTATGGCAAACCCGAGAAATAGACAAATGTGAGATTTCAGGCTTTGGGGAGTGGAATTTGGGATAAGGTCCTCATGAATGAAATATGCATAATGGGATTACAGGGGTGTCAGGGAAGTTTCAAGGGAAATGGAGTGAAAATAAGGGAGATATGGCCAAAAAGGGAAACAGAGTGAGTTTTTTATTTTTATTTTTATTATTATTATTATTTTATTTTTTTTCAGAATGGATCTGCTATGGTAGAAATAGATGTATCTGCAATGACGTAGAGGTGATCGACAACAAATGGATCTGAAACAATGTCAAATGGATAAAAAAAAGTAGGATCTGAAATGGCTGGATCTGGAACGACTTTCAGAATGGATCTAAAACGACGTGGAAGTGATCGGCAACAAATCAATTGAAAATAGATATGGAACCTAGGTATGTGCAGCTTCCTATCAGTTCAAGGGTTTCACTCGGCCACCAATGCTATTTAACGGCTTGCATATTGGGCCAGTACCCTTCACTCCATGACTCAGGTAAAATTGATAATCGCTTTGCCACAAACTACAGCTCTTGGTTTACCTCACAGGTGGGAACTAGTAAATCAGGTAGGGGTCGTTGCCCTTTTTGCTGGCAGGTCCTATCAATGGGCCAACTACTTTGGGGTTCTTGTGGTACTCACAATGATTTTTAGGGATTATGCCCAAGTACTTCCCATAGTTAAGCGAATAGGGATTGATCCCAGATCCGAAGCTGCAACAGATGCAAAAAAAAAATTGCGCATAAATTTCACCCAACGAGCCCAAGAAAGTGCTTTGATACTAGATGTGAAGAACCTACAATAATTAATTAATGAAAACACACAAAATAACAGAAATAACTGAACTCAGAATCACTTTTATACTGATCGCATGCCACTTCGAGGGGGCAACCTCCTTTGAGCAAGCTCAATACAAATAAATTCATGGTGCCTTCATTGGTCTGAACACAAACTTATATACTAAGTCTAGGCACCAATACCATGGGTCAATACCATGTGTCAATACAAACCATGGGCCAACACAAAATATGGATCAACAATTACTACGGGACAACTTACAAAGCATATGCATCCAACAACAATAATACAAACTATGGATCAACAAATACTACGGGACAACTTATAAAGCATATGCGTCCAACAACAATATACTAACAAAGTATATAGAAGGGTTGACATGGGTTCCTAACATCCCCCTTCCACTACCACTTACCAACAACCCATTTATCTCCCTCAACACCTAAGACCCCTTGTGTTCTCTCTCTCTCTCTCTCTCTCTCTCTCTCACACACACACACACACACACACACACACACACACACATGCACACTACTACTCCCCCCTATCTCTAAATCTTACTAACCCCCCTCTCTTACTCTCTCGCCACTGTACTCCTCACCCTACCTTTAACCTCTCTCTCTCTCTCTCTCTCTCTCTCTCTACCCCCCCAACCCTTACTAACCTCCTCCCTCAATATCTCTGTCCCTTATTCCTCCACCTACACTTAACCCCAAATCCTGACTCTCTCCACCAAGCCCCTAACATCCCCCCTCTATATATCTCACTCTAATGACCCCTATCCCCCTTATCACTCTCCCTAACCCCACTCCTACTCTCCTTATCCATAAAAACTCTCTATCTCTTTCTCTCTCTCTACCCCCACCCTATACCCCCCATTCTCTCTAACTTCCCCAATATTCCATAAGGACCAAAACTCCTCCCCCCACTGTAATCTCTATATATTTCTCTCCCCCAACCCCCCTCCTACCAACTACACCTAATCACCAACACCCTCCCTCTCTCGCCTCCCAAATCACCCTCTCTTTGTCTCTCATGCACACACACACACACACACCTCTACTCCTTCACCTAACCCTAATACAAACCCCTCTCTCTCTCCTTGATCCCACCAACACCCCTTACACACCCACCATTGTCTATATCTCTCTCTCTCTATCACACCCCCTACTCTTTCCCCTACCACTAATCCCTCTCCTCTCTCTCTATATATATCTCCCATGCTCTTCCTAAACATTACTAACCCCAAATCTCTCTCTCTCACCCCCTACAACTCCCCTTCCTCCTCCTCCTCCTCTCTCTCTCTATCCCCCTAACACATGCTAACCCCCTATCTCACTCTCTCTTTATCTTACTCCTCCACCTAAACCTAAACCTAACCCATCTATCTATTTTGTAACCCCCTAACACCCCATTGTCTATCCACACACTCTCACTACTCTTAAACCCTCATCTCTCTCTTATTAACCCCATTCATATTCTCTCTCTCTCTCTCTCTCCACCCTATACCCCACTTCTTTCTAACTACCGTAAGAATCCCAAAATACCTACCCCAACCCTCCACCCCGATCCCTATTTCTTTCTCTCCCCCGACTGCCCTCTTATGCATATCCCTAATCACCCACACACTCCACCCTCTCTCTCTCTCACACACACACATTCTCTCTCTCTATGTCTCTCTCTCTCCATCTATCTCTCTCTCTCTCATACAATCCTCCACCTACCCTTAAATCCACTCCTCTCTCTCTCTCTCTCCTTCAACCACTTAAGACCCCCCCTTTCTCTCTCTCTATCTCTCTCTATATCTCTCTCTATCAAAAAAACCCTAATCCCCCTAGCACTAAGCCCCATCCTATCTCTTTCTCTTTGTATCTCTCTCTCTCCCGCCTAATTATTATTCACTCCCTTTGTCACTCTCTCCTCCCCCTATCCCCCCCCCCCTCTCTCTCTCTCTCTCTCTCTTTCTCTCTGTCTCTCTCTTTCCCCTCTCCCTGCTAACCAATACTAAGACCCTCTCTCTCTCTCTCTCTCTCTCTCTCTCTCCCCCCCCCATAACTACATCACATGCCCCTCTTTCTCTCTCACAATATCACTACTCTTAAACCCCCCTCACACGCCCCTCTTTATCTCTCACAATATCACTACTCTTAAATCCCCCATCCTACTATCCCTACTCATAACCACCATAGCCCCCCACCTTTCTATCTGTCTTTGTCTCTCTCTCTTACCCCCCTGCCTCCAAACCCCTCTCTTTTTCTCACACCTACTCCCGACCTACCTACAACTTACCATTGCACCCTCCCTCTCTCTCTACCCCCTCCTCATAACCCACCTTCCATATAACTGACCTAATCCTCTGTAAACTTGTAAAATCCCCCCCAGTCGCTATAACTCCCCCCTACACCTCCACCCACCTTGATCTCTATCTATTTCTCTCTCCTAAGACCCCTCCTCCCCCTATGCTTAATCACCCAAACTTTCACCCCCTACTCTCTCTCTCTCTCTCTCTCTCTCTCTCTCTCTCTCTCTCACACACACACACACACACACACACCCCTCTAGTTCTCAACCTACCCCCAACCCCCAATCCTCTCTCTCTGCCAGCCCCTGAATACCCTCCTACTACCCACCCATTTCTCTCTCTCTCTCTCTCTCTCTTTGTATTTAACCACATACTATACCACCCCTTATAACTAAATTCCCTAATCTTACTTAAACCCGTACCCCTATTCCCCCACCACGATCTATATCTCTTTCTCTCTACCAACCTCCCTCCTCCCTGTAACCCTAATCACTCATACCCTCCCACCCTCATCCACTAACTTTCTTCCTCTGTCTCTCTCTCTCTCTCTCTCACGCACACACACACAAACACACCTCAATATTCCTCCCTACACCTAAATACTCACTCTCTCCCCTATTCCTCCCTACACCTAACAACCCACCCTCTCTCTCTCTCTCTCTCTCTCTCTCCTATATACTTATCCACCTAAACTTAACCACACCCCTCTCTCTCTACCCAAAGCCTCTAACACCTCTCTCTCACTCTCTCTCTCTCTCTCTCCCTCTCCCTACCCCAATTATATACCCCCCTCCTCTATAACTAGCCCAATCCTCACTAAACCCCTACCCATCCCACCACATGGATATCCATCTCTTTCTCTCACCCAAACCACCAAATCCCTCCTACACTTAACCTACCCCATGATATTATCTCTTTATCTATGACAAACTCCCTCCTCCTCTCTGCTACTAATTGTCCACACCATTCCCTCCTCTCCCCCCAAATCTCTCTCTCTCTCTCTCTCTCTCTCTCTCTCTCTCACACACACACACACACACACACACACACACAAATATACCTATACTCCTCCACCTACCCCTAACCCAACATCCTATCTTTATCTCACAACCCCCATACATGCCCAATCCTCTTTATCTCCCAACCCTTAATAACCACCCCTCTTTCTCTTTCCTACTTCTCCAACTACACCTAACCCCCAACCCTCTCTCTCTTTCCCAACCACTTAGCACCCCCATCTCTCTATCACATTCTCACTACCCATAACCCCCACTCTCTCTCCATAACTACCCTCCCAATCTCCCTACCCATAACCATCACCTTCCATGCCCCTCTCTCTTCTACTCCCCCTACCCCTAACATTATGTCTCTTATTCAATCTCTCCTAATACCCCTTACAACTTACCATCAAACCATCTCTCTCTCTCTCTCTCTCTCTCTCTCTCTCTCTCCCTCCCTCCCTCCCTCCCTCCCCCCTCTCTCTTTCTAATTAAATTCCTTAATATTTGCTAAATCCCTCCCCCACATCCCCCAATGATGATCTCTATCTCTTTCTCTCACCCAACCTCCCTCCCCAACTACCCATAATCGACCACAACTTGCCCCCTCATCCCTCAACTCCCTTTCTCTCTCTCTCTCTCTCTCTCTCAGACACACACACAAAAACAAGCACACCTCTACTCTTCCACATATTCCTAACACTCAACCCTCTCTCTCTCTCTGTCTCTCTCTCTCTCCCCCCCCAACCACATAACACCCACATGAACTCTCTTTCTCTCACACTCGCACACCCCGATAATCCTCCCCCTCCTCTTTCTCTTACACACTTTCTCTCTCACATATCCTCTCCCTAACACTTAATATCCCCCTCTCTCACTCTCTCACCCTCTACTCCTCCACTGACCTCTAACATCACCTTGACCTTCTCCTCTCTCTCTCTCTCTACTAACCTTTACTAAAACCCTCACTCACTCATTTGGACACTATGCGTACACCTACACCTAATCCCCACCCCTCTATCTCTCGATAACCTTACTCATAATTTCCCTAATCCTCTCTCCATCTCTCCCACCCTATTCCCCCCCTTCTCTCTCACTACCCTAATCATACCTAATTAAAAAATCCCTCCCCCATCCCCAATATTTATCTCTTTCTCTCCCCCAGCACTCCTCCTCCCACTGACCCTAATCAAAAGCACCCTCCCCCAACTTTCTGTCTCTCTCTCCCTCTTCCTAAACCCCATAGCACCCCACCCTATTCTCTCTTAGTTTGTCTCTCTCTCACACATGGACACTCCTACTCCTCACTCTACCACTAACCATCATCCTCTCTCTCTTTCTCTCTCTCTCTCTCTCTCTCTCTCTCTCTCTCTCCCCTCATATCCCTAACCCTTACTAACCCCCTCTCTCAGACTATGTTCCCCTTACTCCTCCCCATACCTTTAAATACCCCTCTCTCTGTCTCTTGCTCGCTCTTCACCCTAACCTTGAGAAACCCTCCCTCTCCTCTACTCCTCCACCTACACCTATGCCTAACCCCAACCTCTCTCTCTCTCTCTCCTCAAACCCACTGACAGCCCCACTCTCTCTTTCTCACTCTCATTACCCATAAACCCTCCCTCCCTCGCTAAGCCCCTCCTACTCTACCTACCCATATCTACCACCACCTCCTCCTCTTTGTCCCTCGCTAAGCCCCTCCTAATATGAATTTAGGTCAAATAATGAAATTATTTCCTTTCTTTATATGTTAAATGACCATTGATTTCCCTTTAAGATGCATGGAAAATAATAATAGAAAAATAATATCAATTTAAAAAATTAATCTAGTATGATAACAATATTGTATATATAACACATTTTTTTGTAATAAATGGACCTTCTCCATTGAATTGTGTCCTAAAATTTGGTTTTCTCATCGGGATTGGGGAAAAAATAAAAAAACCAAGCAGAAGGTCTTGCTCTTATCCAAAGATGCAAAATCGTTATTCAAAAACAGATCCATGAGTTATGTATTCTTGGAGACTCCTCTCTAATTATTGGTACAATTAATTCCTCCTCCCTCCCCTCTAATATTCTTTTGAAAAGGACCAAAGAGAGAATCAAAACCTACACTTAGAACATAAGCAAGGTAAGGTCTTACCACATTCTAAGAAACTTGAATAAGGAAGTGGATCAGGCAACAAATTGGGCCTTACATCTCAGTGAAGTAGAACTTTATATCAAGCAACTCTTGATAAGTGGTATCCTATCACTTGAGAATTGTTGGTTTGAGGTTTGGAATTATTCCAAAAGGAACATTCCAACATTCTTCATCATGATTCCTTTGGAAGGATTTTATTGGAAACATGTGGTGAAATGTCCTTTGCACGTTTTCTCTTCGCTCCTCTTGCTAGTCTAAGCATCTGTCTATAAATGAACTTTATTGATTCTGTTGTTCCATCCATGTAACACAAACCAAATATATCTTCACCTGATATGGAAGGAATGTTGTAGTGTGGAATGAATTCAGCAGGAATGATGAAAATTAATGGTGCAGTTAAGTTTAATGGATAGATGGCTTGTGTGAGACCCATCGCATTCTTCCACCCCATCTCTATTTCAGATTTGTTGGGGAATTCTAGAAGCCAAGGTGAATAAATTTAAGGATTCGGGTAGAAATATGCCTAGACATGAAGCTATGCGATGTAGTGGAACTTGCATTTGCCATCACTAGAGCGATATAGAAGAGAAATGCAGGAACAACAAACATGAAATGTGGAGAATTGATCATGTTCTTTACAGTGGATTATATGAGTTAGAGAAAAGGATTTCTAGAGAGGAATAGGCTCATCAACAAGAAGAACAAGATACCAGTTGTCGAATTAAGGAATTGGAGGAAGAGCGAATCCACAAAAAGACTAAGAATAGGAGGATGGAGGACAAGCTCAATAATCTGGAAATGATCATGGTTTTCCTTCAATAATGAGTTCATAAACTAGAGAATGCAGCCTCCAGGACACTAAGGGATTATTTCGAAGCTTGGTACAAGAATCTCATTCAAGGTTCGTGGCACAGGATATTAGTCAATTAAATACAGAAAATGACTCTCTTCTCTTCATTGAACATTATGAACAGTAATGCAAATTCTCCTAGTCTTGTATCTTTTTTGAACATATCAGTAACAATACGCCATCACTTAGTGGTGTAAGCCTTCCTTCTTAGCTTGGCCAGTAGTATGAGGTTTGTCGGGTGGTTTTTTTGGAACTCTGTAATTTTTTTTTCTCTCCTCCAAATATATTTGGCCTTATAGATGGAAATGAATTTTTGTTTTGGTAACTTGGCATAGCAATGTCTATAGTAGGATTAAGAATGTCAGTTAGACATTTTCTCCTTTGGGAACCCTTGTACTCCTCCAGTATGGATATATCTTGTGGCCTTTTATAAATAAAATTTTAACCTTTGCTATGAACTATACATATATATATATTTGACTTTATAAAATCAAAATATTTATGTAATATTTTTATTAAGTGGAAATATATTTTCAAAATTCGTTATTGTAAATATGTGATCATAAGTAGGTAACATTTGCATCACCATATAATCGAAAGCTAAAGACATTGAAGGGTACCAAGTAGAAATCTTAAAAATCAGAGCACCTCTCACGATCCCTTACATTCACAATCTCTTTAATATGGAATTCAAGCATGGATTCCCTAAGCCTTAGGATCACAGCCTTATAGTTCCTATTTTTAAAAGTGGAGATAAAGATAACCCTTCTAACTATTGTAGCATTATGATTATCCCTCTTTTATTTGAGCGATATGGTATTATTTTGGAAAAGAAGATTAGCATATGGCTAGAAAGAGAATGAAAGGAGGATAAAGGATAGGTAGGATTCAAAAGGCATCACTCAACCATGAACCAACTTGTTACATTTAAGATCATTGTGGAGGAGTGTCGCAATAATAGATCCATTCATTTTTTATGTTTTGTGGACTTTAAAAAAGCTTTTGATATGGTGCATAGAAAGAACATTTGGAATAGATTGGAGGAGTTAAAGGTTCCTTTTGATTTGAGGGATACAACTATAAGGTTATATGAGAATGTCATTACCAAGTTCAAGAAAAATGAGGATGGTCATAGGATATTAACTGTAATATGGGAGTTAAGAAAGGGTGCTCCGTCTCCCCTACCCTTTTTCGAAATTTACATTGATAATATTGAAAGTTGTTTAGAAGAAGCAGGTTGTACTAGCACGAATTGCAAGAATAATCATGTTGCTTCTTATCTATGCTGATGATATCATTCTTACGAAAAGGTTTCCCTATTATCTTGTGAAGAAATTAGGAATTCTCAAGGAATTTTTCTCCAATATGGGCATGACTGTTAACATCGAAAAAATGAAATTCATGGTTATCAAGTCTAATAAGGGAAATCACGATAATTTAGTATATGACAATAGAAACCTGGAGGAAGTGACTTCTTTTCAATATCTTGGAATTGAATTCCATCACAAGATCAACTGAAACTATAGCACCGAGAAGAGGATTAATGGAGGGTGGAAATCCTACTTTGGTCTTGAAAACAACTATAAAACAACAAACCTTCTGATGTGGGATAGAAAGAAATTACTCTTTAAAATGCTCATCACTCTCATTATCTTATACGTATGCGAAGCTTGGGGTTGCAACATTTCTAGTAAATCATGGAGAATAATTTAGTAAATCCAGAAGTGGTTTATTACCTATAATCTTAAAATTAAGAGCAATATGCCTTACCCTATTCTCCTCTTAGAAGTTGGGCTCTCCCCAATTGAAAATATGGCTATGATTAGGTATCTAATGTACAAGAAAAAATTAAAAAATATGGGAGACCACCATGTTGTGGGGAAAAAGCACCTATAGTTCAGGGGAGAAACTACCAACTTACGGTGATAAAGATAGACTTACTAGCATTCTGCAAGTACAACAAATAAGTGAAGAGATTAGGGTTTAGAGATGTAGGCACCTCATTCAGAAGGTTGATCCTAGCTTTGCCTCCCTCGCTCTTCAATGCTTATCTTGTGTCGTAATGCCTAGACCTGCAAAACAACTTGATACCTTTCTCAAATACATTTGACTACATATATAATACTGATATCCATAATGAAAGAAGACATCAAACTACAAGCAAATAGTAATCAAATCTAAGACACACAAGAATAGGTCATATTTGGAAAGAGAAGAACGTCTGATATTTATTAATGAATGAAAGCAAGTACATAAAGTTATACCTTCTTTAAGCTTGGCACTTCACGAAACCTAGATTCAAGGTCTCCTGCTTCTGTTCTCCAAGGATTCTAGCCTCTAATCAACTGTGCTAGGGTTTATCAAAACTGAAGCACAAGAGAGGGGGATGAGGGTCTCCATTCCTCCAGCATAACTTTTTTATAGGCTTGGTACCCTCATATGGCCCTTCTACCCTCCTTACATAGTCAGTGAGGAAGAGGAAAAGAAGTTATAACTGCTCAAGAGGTTTCCCAACCAACTTAACTTACTCAAATTTTGAGATTTTGACCAAAACAGGGGTGTACTCTACTCTACAGTAGACAAAGTAGCGTACATATGGATTTGAGCGATACTTTAATGAAGCAAAGTAGGGTACACACGCTACTATCATGCCTGTGTACCAGCGCTCATGTTGAAAAATGGCCAAAAACAGGTTTTCTGCTCATTTTCAGGAGATGGTTTGGTCTAGAAAAATGTTCCTAAGGGTCATAAACATCAAATGGGTAAAGAATGAGGTAATTTCAACCATTTTTAGTGTCCCAAATGACTCCTCCATCCACAAGTGTCCTGTTGTGTGACTGAAACTTGATCTCAAGAAATGTGATCATGCGACCAAGGGAAGCAAGTGTCGTCACAGATGGAGAGGTGTCATTTTAAGCTATAACAGATGCCCCCTAATTTATGAGGTCAGAGGGACTGAGGGAAATGATGGCTAAAATACATTATAAATAACAAAGAAATGAATCATGGAGGAATAGAGAAACCAAGAATCATAGGCTCAAATGAAGTACCTGAAAACAAAGGCAATGTCACACAAACTTATCCTTGGGGTAACTATCCATGTTCAAATAGTGGAACATGACGTCCAAGAGGATACAATAATGATCCAAATACTGATGCATATATCATGGCCACTAAAATAAAAGCGCGGATCCATGAGGAACATAAGTGTAAACATAGCCACATAAATACAAGGTGGATCTATGTCAAAACTGGAGAACATAGCCATAGAGAACAAGCTAGATCTATGTCTCATCAAGAGCCAAAAAGAGTGTGGCTCAGTCTTGCGCAACTTGGGCGATAACATAAATGAGATGATGCTATCGAGGATCCCAAGGTCTTCATCCAAAAACAACCCAAGGTACAAACCTATCCATGCGAATAAATGAGTTGATGTCGAACATGGGAGGTATCGTTTGATTACCGGTCATTGATGTATACTGTTAACAAATGCAAGGGTGTCCACCAATAATGAAAATGGAACCCAAGGTACCTAGTACATTCAAGCAAGTGCGAATAGATGGCCTTGCCGTCGAACACTTGAAGAATCCATCGGATAGGAGACATTGATGTATTCCCATCTATCCAATAGCAAGGGAAACTGCCACTAATGACTGCAATCCCCAAGGTACTAACCGAAACTCTAAACTTCATTCCCAAAGCACAATGTGTTGAATTCGATGGGAAGAAGTCCGTTGGAAGCGAGGCCTTAAGGCATCCTCCATCATCCAACACGAGGGACACTCAACAGGTATGAGCTGATTTGGAGTAGGACTGAACACATGATGAAACATACTGACACCAAGGAATGGCCGACGCATGAGGTCAAGGAAACTACAGAATGGCCGACATAGTTTATATCTTTGAATAGTGAGCACGACACAAGAGTGACTTAGGAAGCTTTTAACACAAAGAGACCACGATACAAATCTGCAATGTAGGAGACATTAATAGATTCTCCATATGATTGGAAGAGTAACCAAATGGAGGAGTAAGAACTCTAAAATCAGTTTTACCCTAAGTCCAACACTAGAACCCAACTTGTTTGATAGACTCAAAATAGGTGCTTTGTTCAAGGAGATAGTAGACTTGCTGCCATCATATTGAAAGATATTTTAACATTCTTCCCTTCCCTTTCCTTTTTCATTTTTTAATGAGCTTGACAAAGAACTAAAGCATGCTCGACGGTATTTTCATATTTAAGGAGTCTGAAAAATCTAGAAGAAGACTCCATACACTTATCCATGGATTTTATATCGAGCCCGGATTGGTTTGTGCTCGGCGGTATTTTCTTACTTATAGAGTTGAAAAACTTAAACAGTCCTCTATACACCTATCCGTGGATTTTATATCGAGCTCAGATTGGTATGTGCTCAGCAGTGTTTTCTTGTTTATAGAGTTGAAAAACTTAAACAGTCCTCTATACACCATCTTGTGGATTTCACATCGAGCCTGAGTAGGTGAATGCTCGCTTGGTGTGTTCACATTTCAAGAGTCTGAAAACCCTAAAGATGACTCCAAAGGTCCTTTTTCGTAAAGTTAGTCTCCTTCCCTAAAAAAGTGTAAAATAATTGAAGAAGAACTCTTCTAGCGCATACCAAAGTATACCTAGAGTATACCTTTTCCGTAAATTATCCACCAAGGCCCGGAAATGGGTAAATCTATACCTAAGTGGATGTCGGTTTAGTTATTTTAATGAGCCCAAAAAGACAACTATGCTCGGCAAACTTTTCCTATTTAAGGAGTCTAAAAAGGGCTTAAAAGAACTCCATAAGGATCTTTTCCGTAAAGGTTTAATGAGTCTGGAAAAGTAAACTCATGACCTCCTTACTATTTTTAATGAGCTCAAAGGAGATAGAAAAATGCTCATAACTTCCTTACTATTTTTAACGAGCTCGAAGGGAAGGTGGAAGACTGCTCAAAGCCTCCTTACTGTTTTTAACGAGCTCGAAGGAAAGGTGGAAGAAATGCTCGTAAGCTACTTACTGTTTTTAACAAGCTCGAAGTAAAGGTAAAATAATGCTCGTAACATACTTACTATTTTTAACAAGCTAGAAGTAAAAGAAGAATGCTCGATATGGGAGGAGATGAGTGTCAGGGACATGCAAAACTAGCTCCAAGTGCATGTAACAAAGCTATGCCTAATGCAAGGAACATGAGTAAGATAAGGACACTCAGGGTGTGTCTCCTCCAGGTAAAAGGTGTCAAACTGCGAAGGCAAAATGATACAGGGCTGAGCGGAAATGAGATTGAAGATGGAGGCTTATACAATGAGCTAAAAGCATGGAAGCCAGCATCAGGCTCTTTAGCGCAAGAGGGATCATAACAGATGCATATGCAACTTGAACACAAAGATGGGAGCCTTATCAGCGATGGCCAGAAATATATGAGGAAGAAAGATATGAGGCTTCTTCTCAAAGTCATGGTAAACCTAAAACGGCTCCCGAGCCTATGAGAAAAACTCAGCATGGGCACCAGAATGGCATAAGGGTGTTGACTAGGGTGACCCATGTTAGGTAGGCTCTACTGTCGGACTGGTGCACAATGCATAAAGAGATGGCTAGCACACCAATATCCAACAGGTTCGACCTTATGGCGAATTCAGATGGCAAAAGGTTCAAATGCAACATAATAGCGGGGAAGCCTAAACCTATATGCAAGGTTCCGAATATACCTAACATGATCGTACAAGGTGTGCAAAAGGACCAGTAAGAAAGTATAAATCCAACTAAGAATCCTGTCTCCAAGAAACATTAGTACCAAGATCATATCTAGAACATATGTAAGGAAAGACCCGATACAAGTCACTGTGATAGAAATACTTTCAAGTTCACTATCATCAATAGCAGGCATAAATAAGGCAGAGTTTTCCAATGAAGACTCTATGCTACCCAAGCCTGAGGAATTACAATCAACAAGATCAACTTCAGGATGAAGATCAAAGTTGAAGGACATGATGGAATCTGCAGAAACAAATTCATCATCACGGGAGTTGAAAATTCTAGAAGCCGAATCAAACTCAGCAGGAACACCGATTTGCGGATCTATAAGAGAGTCCAAAGACTCAATAGTGGGAAGATCATACTTTAAGGTCAAACCGGGGTTGGACATGACTACGACTGGATCAACATCCAAATGAATGGAAGACTGTACTATAGACTCTAGGAAAAATTCATCGAAAGGAAGCCTATCATCCCAAATATAATACATATCTAAGCATTCAGATGGAGGTCTCACTTGGTCAAAAGCTGGGACCAAGTCCTGAGAAGGTAAGCATGACCTCAGAGACTTCTTCTCAGTAGCAGTTGAACTCGAGGAACAATATGCCACATAAGTCCCATGTGACATAGTAGTGCCTAATGACGAGGGATCTGACTAGTTTACGGTTGGGTAATAAGGAGGATCAACAAATGCAAGCTGGTCGATAGTGACGATGCTTTTGTTATGAGGAAAATGCATCACACAAAAGAGCGTAGACACCACAACATGCATATCATAAACGTAATCATGCCCGAGGATCATATCAAAGTCCATAGGGTCCTTTAAAACCATAAAATCAACTAAGACTGTTTTTCCACCCAAAGTAATAGGTACCTGACGGAGGAATCTGATCGGTTTCACTAGGTCTTCTATCGAAGGTCAATGGCCAATTAACAGCTGGAATAACATTAGGGAAACCCAAATCTCTCCAAGCATAAGCGGACAAGATACTAATAGAAGCTCCTTCATCAACAATGCATCGGTCAACCGTATGGTTCTGTCCAATATCAACCTTTATTTGGAAAGGTGTCGAAGAAGGAAGACAAGGCTCAGCTAGACTATTCCAATCAAAGGAAACGGTCCTAGGGCTTGGTAGGGGTTCACATGGTACAAATGAAGTGCCCCCTTTTTCAGGAACATCCAAACTGGTAATGCAGAAGACTTCAGCAGTAGGTGCATCAATCTCCGAAGGACTGATGGGATCGGTAGAAGATTGCATCGATTCGATCACTTCACTCTCCGAAGGAAGAGTGGGGTCGACCAAAGATTGCACTGGTTCAACCACTTTGTCAACCAAAGGTTGATCTGACTGTAGGGAATCTATAGGAAACTCAGGAACAGAGGTTCCTTCAGACATGGACCACACTCTTTGCGCTTCTGGAATGGTAGGGCATCGGTGAGTAAGGTGATCTCCCTTACAAAGTTTACAAGGGAACTTTGGTTTCCGTCCTATAGGTTGAGACTCCTTTACAACGTTGGTATTCTCAGCATGACTAGCATTGGCTGGCAGCCTGCCCCTAGCATGACTTGCAGTGGCTGGTTGCTAAGAAGCAGAAGACTTGTGAACTAAGGACCCACACTTTTTGCACTTCTGGAAGTACAGGGAACAAGTAAGTAAGGTGATCTCCCTCGCAAAACTTACAAGGGAAATTAAGCTTCTTTTTTTTGGGTTTCTTGACAATGTCAACTCCCTCAGCATGACTTGCAGTGGTTGATCTGGTGTCTCCAGTATGACTCATGGGAACTGGTGACTTGTCATTAATATGACTAGCAGTGATCAATGGCATGTCCTCAACATGACTCGCCGTGGTTGAAGACAAAATTTGAGTGTGATTTTCAATGACTAAAATGTTTCTCCCAGCATGACCTCTAGAGGGTGGGTAGGTGCCCCCCTGCATGATTTACAGAGGCAGGGTGCTTGCCCCCAGCATGACTTACAAAGGCTGGGTTGCTTACCCCTTGTTTTGGCATCTTCTTCCCATTCTTCATCCGTCTATTCCTTTTAGACTGTTAGTTACTAGTACTGCTACTTTCGCCACATGAGGTAGAAGGAGGAGGAGAAGATGTTACTGGCAAGGGAGGCACATGGTTCTGATGCTCTTGATTTGAGGAGCTTACAAAAGAAGCATCAGGAGCATGCAAGGCATTCAGAGTGGAGAACAACCAACCCGGTAGCCCAATAGTGAATCTAGGAATATTTAGAGTAGCCATTAAGGGAGCACCAATGTTTCCAATGAATGGAACAACACAAGGATCCCCTGGAAAAGGGGTACCTTGATTGGTACTCACCGAAACACTAGACATAGTTTCCTCCTCAAATGAACAAGAAGTTCTCTAAGGAAAACTAAGACAAGTAACACAAAGAGCACACCACTAACAAAATTCCTAGGTAAATCAAACCAGGCAAACAGATGCCTTCCGGAGAAGAGTCTGGGATGATGAGGGCCCAAAACAAATCAATGAAGGATTAAGAACAGTTACCCAGGGTCCACAATACAATGACTAAGGGTGCAAGTGCTGGAATCACCCAACCGCCCTCCCAAAGACCTACAAGGGATTTCCTCCCCACGTCTGTCCTAGGTACAGCAAATATAACCCTCCGTCGTCACCTGTGTATGAACCTATGGTCAGATACTAAGGATACCACCACACAGAAAACTCCTGGGGGAATAGTCTCTGCTCGAATCAGAAAGCGTGGGCAGGGTAACTAAGCCCGAAACTCAAAAAAGTCCCCAAACACGATCCAATCATGGTATATGCTCAAAACAGAAAGTAGGAGGTGTATCCCCAACAATCTGATCTCACAAGACCTACTGCATAGATCCCATGCATGCTTTGAATGAAGTGGGTTTACCTGCGATAGTCAAACTATGATTTTTGCGTAATGTGTGATCTTGGTTGGTTTAAGGTGTTTTAAACCCAAGATCCTAACCAAGACTAGTTGGTGTAGTGTAACCTAGAAAAGAAAATGTTACTAGTACATTTTATTAGGGTTCATTTTAAAGGTTACTTGCTTACTCAAAAAGGTATTGGGTGTGTGAGAGTGGTTATAATAGAGATAGAGTACTGAAAATGAAATATTTACCACCAAACAAATCTTTTCTTTTCAATGCAAGTCTTAAAATTCTAATCTAGAATGCATATGCAAATGCAATTTTTAATCTTTCGAATGCAAAAAAAGGTAAAAATAAAGTGTAAATGTACAAAATTAAACTCAAATCCTAAGAATGCAGCTACTCAAGCAAATAGGTATGCAAAATAAAACTTGTTCTTCTTGAGGCAAAGCACTCTAACATCTTTTAAGCCACTTGCAAGGCACTCTATTTGAATCAAAATTCTTTATGCTTTCCAAAGGTAAGAAACAAAACTGAAACTAACCTACTATCAAAGCAAAGCAAAGAGACTTTCAGGTTTTCTTTATTGAAACAGTAAAAGCTACCAAATATGACTTTCAAAATCTTATTGATGTAAGCATGCCAAACATTGGGAAAAGAGTAAAAAAAACTACTTTTAGACCCAAATGAAGCAAATGACCTACGAAGAAGTATGGTTTAGTAAAGTCAGGTCCACACATAGACAATGCAAACAAGGTCTTTAACAATAGCCAAAACACTTGAGCTTTCACTACAAAATAAAACTTAAAAGCATAAGGGAGGATAAAAAACCAATCTAAAAGAGAAATTTCACTCAGATAGATACAATAGGGTCAAGTAGACTCAAAAAGTTTCAAATCTAGTGGAAATGGGGCAAGTAGGTTCAATCAGACTCAAATTAGGGTACAAAACACCAAACGGGTCCACAACCCCCCAACTTGGGTCAACAAGCCCCAAAACTTTCCAAACAAGCCCAAATTGATCAAAAGAGGTTCAAATCATGAATGTAGGATTAGTACAAGGATGGGAGACCACTTACAGTGGTTTAACATAGACCTAGGGTCATTAGGGACCACAAAAATGAAGCCACAACCCCCAGATTTGGGTCCACAACCCAAAAACTCAAAAAATTTAAACCCAGATTGTGGGAACTACTGTATATGAAGGAAAATAGCACCAAGGGTGCTACTGTACTGCACAACAGTAGCGTACAGGTCAAAAAATTTGAAAAAATAGGGTTAAAACCCCCCACACCTGGGTCCACAAGGATTTTCAAGGGCCAGGAAGGGTTTATAAAAGCCCAGCAGGGTGAAACAGAGCCTACTAACTGATTCTAATCAAGAAATTGTACAAAGACCTTCAAACAAAACTAAAGAAATGACCTTGGATACCCCTAAGCAGTTAGGCTTTCCCCAGCGGAGTCGCCATTCTGTTGTGGGGAAAAATCACCTATAGTTTAGGAGAGAAACTACCAACTTACGGTGATAAAGATAGACTTACAAGCATTCTACAAGTACAACAAATAAGTGAATAGATTAGGGTTTAGAGATGTAGGTACCTCATTCAGAAGGTTGATCCTAGCTTTGCCTCCCTCGCTCTTCAATGCTTATCAAGTGTCGCAATGCCTAGACCTGCAAAACAACTTGATACCTTTCTCAAATACATTTGACTACAATATATAATACTGATATCCATAATGAAAGAAGACATCAAACTATAAGAAAACAGTAATCAAATCTAAGACACACAAGAATAGGTCATATTTGGAAAGAGAAGAATGTCTAATCTTTATTAATGAATGAAAGCCAGTACATAAAGTTATACCTTCTTTCAAGCTTGGCACTTCATGAAACCTAGATTCAAGGTCTCCTGCTTCTGTTCTCCAAGGATTCCAGCCTCTAATCAACTGTGCTAGGGTTTATCAAAACTGAAGCACAAGAGAGGGGGATGAGGATCTCCATTCCTCCAGCATAACTTTGTTATAGGCTTGGTCCCCTCACATGGCCCTTCTACCCTCCTTATATAGTCAGTGAGGAAGAGGAAAAGAAGTTATAACCGCTCAGGAGGTTTCCCAACCAACTTAACTTACTCAAATTTTGAGATTTTCACCAAAACAGGGGTGTACTCTACTCTACAGTAGACAAAGTAGTGTACATATGGAGTTGAGCGCTACTTTAAGGAAGCAAAGTAGGGTACACACGCTACTATCATGCCTGTGTACCAGCGCTCATGTTGAAAAATGGCCAAAAACAAGCTTTTCTACTCATTTTCAGGAGATGGTTTGGTCTGGAAAAATGTTCCTAAGGGTCATAAACATCAAATGGGTCAAGAATGAGGTAATTTCAACCATTTTTAGTGTCCCAAATGACTCCTCCATCCACAAGTGTCCTATTGTGTGACTGAAACTTGATCTCAAGAAATGTCATCATGCGACCAAGGGAAGCAAGTGTCGTCACGGACGGAGAGGTGTCATTTTAAGCTATAACACACCATCTTCCTAAAATTTCTCTTAACTCCATTCAAAAGAACCTATGCCTCAGGAAGGGGTGGCATAAAGATGACATAACTTGGTCAAATCATTGGGGGACTAACGAAACTATCACTCTATAAAACATCAATAACATTAACATTATTATTACCCCTGCATTCAAAGAGAAAATGCGATGTAAGGAATATTTAGAGGTTAAAAGAAAATTCCGATATTATAAAGAGATCATTAACCCTAATCTTGAGGATAAAAATTATCTATCTTAACGAGCTCAAAGAAAAAAAATTAATATTACTAATATTAGAACAAACTCTCATGAGCTCCATAGTGAAGCCGAGCACTGGACTACCCCTAAAATGTCGTGGGAGGAATGGATTTGCCACATTTGCGAGTATATGAGCATTAAAGGTGAAAATCACTATCATAGAGTGCCCTGCCTACACACACATTAGATCTTGGTTCCATAATATTTTCTCCAACATCGACCTCTCTAAGATTCTAATTCCTCAAAACTATGACGAGCTAGGCGAACTTCTCTTTAAGACTTTTGAGCATAGGAATAATATTTTAAAACAAAACAAATAGTCTATACCTTGTCATTTATCTTATTGTCCTATAAACCAAATTTGGTCTTAGTGGACGTTAATCACCATCACCATTATCATCATCAATTATTTTAAACAATTATTATTAATGTAATAATAAAAAAACAATTCAAGGTACTACTTATCACCCAATGGTCATCTAACGATGATCTAAGGTTAGTATATCATTAAATCAAGAACAACAATTCAATGGACTACTTGATCATACAACAATCATATAACAATCATCTAAGGATCCTTTATTGTTAAATCAACTCTTTATTAATACAGATCTTGTGGGTTCATTATTAATACAAATTTTGTGATCAACAATTTATCACAAAGTGTTCTCTATATGTTGCAGAATACTTTGAGTGTTCCTTCCTTGTGCTGCAAAAGATCTTGAATAATGAGTATTCAAATTCCTATTGTTTAAAACAATTAAGCTTAGTTAAAAAATGACAATGAATAGTGGCAATATCTTAAACCTAGAGAAAGGATGACTTGTTGTGAAAAAGGGAATATCATTGACATGGAAGAAGGATGGGCTATTATTTATAAATCTATTCTAAAGTTAAGACGTTGGTTGGAAGAGGGAGGTCTCAATTGTCTGATCACCGTGGATGAGCTCATGGTTGTTTATACTATCATCTACAATATGTGTGCTCAGAGGTACCAATATTTCTATTCAGAGCAAAGTATCTCTGACAGACCTGAGAATTACACTAGAGAGTAAATATATTTAATAGCATATGTTAGATGTACTCTCTAATGAAATCCTTAGATCTATCATAGATAATTTGCTCTGAATATAACTCTTCGTGCCTCTGAAAGTAGATAGTGTACACAATAGTGTAAACGACCACATACTTGTCTGCACTCATCAAACAATTTAGATTTCCAACTTCCAACCGATGCCTTAGGTGTAGAATAGATTTATAAATAATAACACATCCTTCTTCTAGGTCAATGATATAGCCATTTTTCATAATATCCCATGCTTCCTCTCAGTTTAAGATATTTCCATAGTTCATCATCATTTTTCAACTCAACCCAACTATTTCAATGAACAATATAACTTTGAATGCTTAGTAATCAAAAGGTTTGGCAGTACAAGGCACATTGCGAGAAGTGTCATATAGAAAACTCTTTGTGATAAATTGTTGATCACAAACTTGGTATTTACAATGATCCCGCAAACTTTGTATTAAAAAATAGTTAATTTACTTTATATTCATAAAAAGTTGATTTAATGGTAAAATAACTTTAAATGAAAGTTAGATGAACACATAATACTTCATATTGTTTTTATTATTATTATAAATAATTGTTTAAAATAAATATATGGCCATGCATGTGTTACTTCTTGTTACAACATTTCTTGTAAATTTTGAAATTATATTTTCAGTTAATAAAATAAATTCATAAATATTTTGATTTTATAAAATTAAAAATATTTTAAATTAAATAAATATAAATAATTTTACAAATTTAATTAATTTTTAACTATATAATTTTTATTTTTATTTTTTAAATTATATTTTCAATTAATAAAATAAATTCATAAATATTTTGATTTTTTAAAATTAAAAATATTTAAAATTAAATAAAAAATATATAATTTTACAAATTTAATTACATTTTTAACGATATAATTTTTAAAATAAAAAAACATAAATTAATCTTAAATCCAAATCTTTCTTAAACTCTATGTTATCTCATTATTTGAGAATCAGCTTCTTCATGACGTAGAAACAATCTACAAATTTTAAGACAATTTCAAGAAGAATATCCCTTTATTAGAAAGAACAAGGCAATGGTTATATATATAATATTATTAAGTTATCATAATAATTATTTGTTTAATTTTACATTAAATTTGTATTATTTTTTTGCTACAGGGTCCATTCAGTATTGTGTGAGATATTTTTAATAATAAAGAAAGATAATAACATTTATCACGCTGGTTCAGTTTTCATAATTATTTTTATTAAAATTATATATGAGAAAAATTTTTAAAAATTCATTACCATTTAAAATATAATTAATTATACTACATTAAAATTAAATATATATAATCGAACATAGTACACAAAAGTCAATTATGCTTAATGAAAATCAACAATCTATAGGAATAATACCATAAAATTATCTATATAAATATGTCTGGTTGTCTACCTTAGTAAAACTAATCAAACTAATAAAAAACCTCCCAAATATTGGTAATGTTGGAAAAAAACAATTGACAGTTTTTTGGGACTTGGGATTTTGGGGGACAATTTTAGGATTTTAGGACAATTTTTTTTCTTTGGGCTTTCCACTGAGAAATTAGAAACCCATCCGTACTCTATCCAAATTGAACGAATTCCTAACCAAATCGAATCGAATTTCCTAATTATTAAGGCCGACTATGGAGAATTCATTAACCGATTTCTGAATTCTATGGCAATATTGACCAATTTCTGAATCTGCCGAATTTGGTAACTATGATTGACACTGTATAAAGATGATAAGGCAATGTTGACATTGTATAGATCGAACAGGTTTATCATGTAAGGTCGATCTGGATAGAAGCCGTTGTAGACTGTTTGTAAGGGCATATGCCCATTACTAATTTCTACCGTTTTCAAGATTGAGACTTCAAGAGAAACTATCCATCGTTTTCATGAGCAACATCTAGCATTTTTTCTATCAACTCAGCTGCAGTCTGAGCTTAGCAGTTAAAGGGCCACAATTTAATGAGACTGTATGTATCTAGTTTAATTAGCAATTCACTTGATAAGAATATCAAAGGAAATGTTATAAATAAGTTTAAATGAATATATATATTGATTTTACCTCGTGCATGGAAGTGATAAAATAATAGGCATGGATAACTGTATATGGTTATTAGAGTGCGATACACAGCAGGAGTACATGGCTAACTACACAGTGCAGAGAATAATAGAGCTGGAATTTGATAAAATTGTAATGATGTGTATAATATCTATATATGTATCTTTCTTGTGCAAGCTCTAGTCTGGAGCTCTTAACAGTTGTTTCTTCCTTCTCCATTGTTACATTCAGAGCATGTTTCCCATCTGGACTGATCACCCATGTGACTGGATGAGGCATCCACAAACTCTTTTTTCTTTCCATCATCAAACTCCAGGATTTCAATCTGTCTCCCACCGCTCAGCCTTTCTGATCTTCTCCTTCTCCTCAAATCTTCTTAGATACCACCTCGCTAAATGACCTGCATTCACCATCCAAGCAAATACACCACCACTCAGTACTGTCAGATTCAAGTTCATTAGACATTTGACATATGTAATAAAACAAATCAAGAAGAATAAAAGTAAGAAAAAATGAAAACAATACAAACCTGTGCCACCATCTAAGAGATAAAATAGTTCAAAGATTGTCTCTGCTGAAATACTGACCTGCAACTTTTCAAAGGCTATGATGCGGCCACCATGATCATGGCTTCCATGCCTCCCATCTTAATCATCTGTTTCATTATTTACTTCTAATTTTGGGTATACAACTATATATAATGGCCAAAGACATAGCCTGAGTACCAGTATGGTGAAGTCTGATCTGTATTGCCAAATCAGTTTTTCCAGTAGGGCCAAAGAAGCTAAGTTAGTAACAACG
Organism: Larix kaempferi; assembly: GCA_027924585.1. Lineage (NCBI taxonomy): Eukaryota > Viridiplantae > Streptophyta > Pinopsida > Pinales > Pinaceae > Larix > Larix kaempferi. Next base: position 537,622 of record BSBM01001668.1, on the reverse strand, counting down.
CTGAAAGGAAATTTTTCTTTTTTCTTTTTATGAAATACCCATTAAATTTCAAATCTTTTTTTAAATGGAATTCTGAAAAATAACCACGCTCAGGTCTGTTTTTATCTTAAAGAAAATATTAAAACAGTATAATAATACAACTTCTACCCAACATTTCCAAGCACATTCCATTCAGATACGTTCATGCATCCTATAAATCAGTTGGAAAATTTTGTGAATATTACGATTATGCACCACATGCCACACTAATTAATAAAAAGAATCCCGTGGACATTTTATCATCTCCGGTAAGTTAGTCGAACAAATTGCTTTACACAGATTCCCTAAGAAATTTAACCAGTAATTGTATTGGCTTTATCATTCTCATGGATATGTTCCCAAAGAAGTGAATATATTGGATCTCTGGAGGTGCAAGCCTCTTTTAAGGTATTACAGTCAAGGAGATTTTCGAGGAAGAAACTATAAATATTGGAAATACTATTTTTTCAATTGATTATTGATTAATATCGACAAACATGGACAAACTTACAACATCTCCCTCATATTATTACTTTTTACTTTTTGAGCCAAGAGGCCCTCTACAACTGAGTATGGGTTACAGCCCAGTATGGGAGAAATCTTGTCACGTGATGTAATGTTAAAAATTATGGGAAGTAATTAAAAAATAGATGTTCGTTTATAAAATAAAAACTTAAAACTTAAACCCGGATCTATCAATCAAGAGAGATCAAATTTCTTGGGTTTAAATTTGAAAAAAGAAATACACCTCAAGAAATTGGATCCCTTTAAGATGGTTCTATGCTGGTTATTATTACATTTTATTAATGGCCGACAATAATACAAACGTGGACAAATGTTGCAAGATCTCCCTCATATTATTAGTTTTTACTTTTAGTATTACATTTTATTAATGGCCAACAATAATATGGACAAACATCAAGATCTCCCTCATATTGCTACTTTTTAAATTTTATTATTACATTTTATTAATGGTCGACAATAATATGGACAAACGTTACAAGATCTCCCTCATATTATTACTTTTTACTTTTTATTACTACATTTTATTAATGGCAGACAATAATATGGACAAACATGGACAAACGTTACAAGATCTCCCTCATACTAGGTTGTAGAGGGCCTTCGGAGCAATTACCAACCCATTATGTTAACCTAAATCTAAATAGGTGACCCAATAAACTAGGGGTATCCATAGCTAACTAGGTCCCATTTACATCATTGTGATCAAATATTCCGTGTGCTTCCACCAATTCTCATCCTTAATTTTTTCCATTCTTTTCCCATTTTTTACTTATATATTCAACTTTCCAACTAACATATGGGCACATAGGCCTCCAGTCATTTTCCCACAATCCACTAGGTGAATGTCCTATTCCTCTAACAAAATCTACACAGGGAAAGTACTCAACTCTCTACCTAGATTTCCATTTGTATATTTGGGTTCTCATTTAATTCCCTCCCTAAAATATCATGGTATGGTTTTGTGTCCACCTAACCAATATAACATGAGTCCTACAATTTCTGAAAAGCTAGCTTGAACAGAGCAACGCGTGGGAATTATGTTATGGATTGATTGGAGAGAGTCGTTGACTCAAGAGGCTCAACAACAATCTGGATGCTTGGCATCATTCTTGCCTTCCCTTAGAACCTTTGAATATCCTAGTTTAAAGCTAATTTATTTGGAAAGAAACTTCAAGAAATTTACACATTAAGAAACCTAAGGACTATCAAACATCCAAGTAAGAGTTTGAGTGGGGTGGTAGAACCATCCTTTTGACTTGAAGAACCAAACCACACTATGCCCTTCCACCAATTTAGATACTTTTTCAACTCATCACATTTCTTCTTTTCCTTCTATCCTCTTGTTGGATTAGGGATCCTCCTCCTTTGCCAATTCATTCTTTTTCTCCTTTCCCATCTCCTTGAAGGCTTACTGTTCTTCCTCCCTCTTGAAGCCCCGGATGTGTACGTTCTTTGAATGGGTTCCAAGGATAACAATAGAGGGTGAAAACCCAGCCTGGAAGCCTTCAAAAAGCTCTACACAAGAGCAGTTCTATCCCCAAAACTATTTGGTGTAGTTAACTCCCACGGATATAAAGGCCTCCACTAGAACTTACGGCGTTTGATCCTGAAAAGATTGTCTTCCTGTGTGGGAAGATTGAAAAGTGTTCTAACTCTAGAAAGGAATCTATATTAAAAAGAAATCTAATCTAATTTAGATCTAATCTAAAGAAAGTGATTTGCTAATAAGCATGATAACTTGATCTGAAGATTTAATAAGGCTATTCACCAATTTGATAGAAATGTGAAAATGGAACTTTTCTTATTACTTCTAAAATAAAATTAGACAATGAAAATTAAATGATGGTAGTTTGGAGATTAGGTGCATGCAAGATTATCGTGTAGCTACAAATCCAATTGAAAAATTAACATTCATTTAATAATTTACGTTAACCATTTGCAGAAATAGATAAATGTTTTAATTAAATAAATTCACTTAAAACACATAAATCATCAATTGAGACAAATCCAAACTGTAGATCAATGCACAGATTATTGATTGCAAAAAATTAAACAGTATTCATTAATAAGCTGAAGTGAAAATCAACATTCATCAAAGAAATTTGATAAATTAACAAAAGAGGAATTAAGAGAAAACTAACTGTATTATCTCAAAATTGCAAGAAATTACAATCTCTTCATTAATTAGAGTATCTCCAATCTTCTTTTGCATTTTGTCCCTCCCTACCCCATGAGACCTCTACCCTTTAAACAATAATTACAAAATAGTTACAAAAGGATAAGGTTCCCATAAAACAGGGATTACAGAATCAACTTCTACTGCTAAATCACCTCCAAGAGTGATTAATACTAAGCATTTCACAAAATTACCAAAAGATTTCATTACATACATTTAGAGAAATATCCCATAGTGAAATGTGAAATATAACAACAAACCACTGGCTGTCTGCGACCAATGACAAGGGAACTGAAAGATCTTTCTTAGAAGATTCATGATGATCAACAATGTCCTCAAAAAATGAAAAGTCAGCCATGTGTCCCTCCTTCAAGGGGATTGGTGGAGTGACATGTGCAAAATTGATTATAAAATCCCGGATAATGGTATCGTCTTGATCAGCATGGTTTTCAGTGATATTCCTCCTCTTCCTCTGACGGAGCCGTATGTACTTGGATTGAATCTCAGAGTCTTCCTTTTCACTACCAATGCTGTCATTCTGAACATCTACTTTAAAAGGTGGCGACACAGGTTCATGGTATTGAAGAGGCTGAAGCTCTTTTCCTTCACAAAACATAACTAAATATTTGTGACTTTTTTGCATCTTGTGCACAGTATGTAACTGTTAGAAGGAAATCACTGAAAATCGATTAATGGGACATTTCTATCCAATATGACAACCAATGGATTGCTCATATTGATGTTTGTATTTAAGAAAGACCAATAAAGATTCAAAAATGACTGAGTGTAATGAACTGCCATGATTAAAATCTTACAGTCTGGGAATTGCAATTATCACGTCTACAATGAAATAACACGCAACATGTGTTGACGAAACTTTGATTAAGATAGGATAATATTTTCATTAATTCACGTATGATTTAATGTCAAATCTTAACATTCAATCATTTATGAATTAGTCGAATCAATGATTACCATTTCATGTTTGGCCGCAGGTGAAATTCATGGTTAAGAACCTAGTTACAATTCGAAAAATGGTGAAGAAAAACAGAAAACCGAAATAGTTATTCAAATCAAAACAACCTAATATCAACCACGGGATCAATGCAAACCAACGGTTAAGATTAAATATGTAGGATGCGGGAGAAGGGCCGCGGGCATTTATTTTGCAAATATACACATCCTTTTTGCAATCCAGAATCCACAATTGCGGGTTGCGGGTTGCGGGATCAAAACTCTAAGTATTAACAAACCAAAAGTTTCCACAATCCACAAATGCGGGTTTCAGGTTGCGGAAATGCAAACAACACTATTTAACATAATGACTCTTCACAATCCACAATCCGCAATTGTGGATTGCGGGTTGCGGAAAAGCAAGATTCGAATATATTATTCAAACACATTTCGCAATCCGCAATCCGCAATTGTGGGTTGCGAGTTCCAGAAATGAAAAGCACAAAACTATTTTAAGATTCTTCCCACAATCCGCAATTGCATGTTGTGGGTGCAAACAACCACAATTATTGAAAAACAATTCCGCATCCGCAATCCGCATTGCAGATTGTGGGTTGCAGAACAAAAATGTTTCAAAACTGAAAACCAAGCTTCCGCCATCTGCATTGTGGGTTGCGGAAAGAGATAAATTTTGCGAAAATCAATGCTTTCCACAACTCACAAAAAACACGCAAAAACCAAAGGAATTTTCAAAAAGGAAAATTACCAATTGAGTCATATCATGGCAAAGCAATAAAAACATGATGAAAAACCCCAAAATGACCACATAATTTAAGATTGCCTTTGCATACAAAAATTTGGGCCTCCCGTGTTATCATTAAAACATGGGATCTGTTGTACCTACAACAAATGGGGACTGGCTGGGATGAACTAGTTATCTCTATAAATAAAATATGTAGTTACAAGGAAGACATGTCAACAAACTGATATTTCAACCTGCAATTCCAAAATGTTCTCACAGAAACACAACCAAACAACAGAGATAGTCATATGATTGATATATTTCCATCCCAAACCAATTAATGATGATACCTATTTGATAAGGAAATCTAGAAGTAAATAAGAATCCTTTACCATTATGCAATCATAGGAAGGCATTTTGTGTTGAATCTCATAACAAACTTAGAACCATTCAAGACAACCAAATTATGAGTCACCTTGATCTCATTAATAATTTATTTATGTACAGATGCATTACTGAAAAATATATACATTTCTTTTTTTCTTTTTTCTTTTTACTTTTCTCTTTTCTTTTGAAAATAGAATGAAAATATATGCATAATACTTTTGTTGACACAAGACCATTGCCCTGACCTGGTGATCAGATGTTGGAAATGTCATTCACAAACTTGATTTGGAAACTGAACAAGCTAGCTCGGTAAGGAGACTTATTGTCTTTCAGCTTTTGACACTGAAAGCAATTACCATGGCTTGGCAACCATAAAGTGGTAATTCCAGTCCAAAAAAAAATTCATGATCATGGTAGGGATGGCTTGTAATAAGACCCCCCTATCCTCATATACAACAATTGTCATATAAAAAGAAAACAAAATATATTGATGTGTAAATCACAAGACACTACCATGGCTTGGTGACCATATAATAGTAGTATTACTCATTGATGTTTTGCAGATTGTGATGAACCTGCAATAATTAATTAATGCAAATATATGAGATATCAGAAATAACAAAACTCAGAATCACTTTTATATTGATCACAGGCCACTTTGAGGGGGAAACCTCCTTTGATCAAGCTTAATACAATTAACTTCAAGGTGCCTTCAATGACCTCAACACACACTTATATACTAAGTCTATGCCCAACACTATGATTCAAAACGATGGGACATATAATACTATGAGATGACTTACAAAGCATATGCGTCCAATACTATGGGTCAATACCATGGGCTAATATAAACTATGGATCAAAAAATACTACGGGACGACTTACAAAGCATATGCGTCCAACAACAATATACTAACAAAGTAAAGAGAGGGGCTGACACGGTTTCCTAACATCCCCTCTTCCTTAGAAAAAGCTTTGTCCTCAAAGCTTTGGTTGGGGAAATTGATGTAGAATCTAAAGGAGTGGTTCCCCGGTAGCATCGTCAGGTTGCAGTTTGGGCCACTGATGCCTTTGGAGTTTCAGGGAGGATTGCTTGGAAGGCTGTAGACGAAGAAGAACCATATCAACTGCATGAAAAGTGCGCTCAGAACGATGTTGATCGGCTTGTTGTTTCAGTCGAATTCTGGCCATGTGAAGATTGTCCTGCAGAATGAGAAGAATCTGATCGTGGTTTCGAAGAACCGAGTCAATTTCCTGAACTGGGGAGCTGCTAAGGGTGTATGGAATAAGAAATGGCAGTGTCTGTCCATAGACTACTTCATATGGTGTATTTTTAGATGTGGTATTGTACCACTAGAGCGCTTATAGGAAATCCATAGAAATAGTTGGCCAAATCTATGTAGGGATGGGCAAGGGTTTGAGCAGTTCCGAAAGGAGTGTCGTTTCACCCTTGTTGACCTGGAAAGTATCACAATTAGCCACCATCTGTTGAATTGTCATTTTCAGTCCCTGCCAAAAGAAGTTACATTGTTCTCGGTGATACATTTTGAAGAACCCAGAGTGCCCTACTGATGAAGAAGCATGGAGTTCATAGAAGAGATAGCCCTATTGAACATATTGCAACCAATTTCGAACAAGCAGAGAAATAGTTGTAAGAGAAACTGGGTCATCAATTGTGTGAGAAGGAGCATATGCCACCATATTGTCCTTACCCTTCTTGTAAGTGATCGCATAGGGATAATCCATGAGTTGGATAACCCATTTCAGGTGTGTTGGGGAGGAGACCCATTGTTCCAGGAAATTTTCCAGACTCTCGAGATCACTCTTGATGCAGAAATAATACCCTAATAGGTATGGCTGCCACTTTTGTACTGCATGCAAAATAGCCATCATTTCCTACTGAGAGGTAGATGCGGTTAAATTCTTATCGGAAAGGTCTCTTGAAGGTGGCAAGCGCATTGGTTCAGCAAAGACACCTGCATATCTATCCAAGGAAGTAGTGGATACCGTTGATGGGTGCATCTGAATAGAATGGAGCTGAGCGATGACACCATGTGAATTCTTCTTAAGGATTTTTCCAGGCGATGTGAACTGATGATGCAGAGAGACCCTAGTTGTAAGCCGATAAATTTGTGTTGTGCCACATTGACTGAAAACTGCATCCAAAGTTCAGCAAAATCCCATAAGATGGGGCTAAGTGTGCATAACCATTGAATGCCCAAAACCACATCACATCCGCCTAAGGACAAGGAAAACATGTCAGAGTGCAGGGTATAATCTTCCATAGAGATATGCACATTGTGACACTTCCCGTTGCAAGGTAAGGTGTGCCCATTGGCAACCATGACTTCAAAGTTGGAGCAAGGATGGACAAAACAATCATCCTATTTGGGAATCCAAGGGTCAATGAAGTTATGAGTGCTACCAGAATCAATGAGTATGGTAAGAGGGAGCTTCTTGAAGTATCCCCTGACCTGCATTGTTTGTCGGGTGGTGACGTTGGTTACAGCATGGAGAGAGATCTCAGGTGGGTCATCTTGAGATGGGGTGTCAATAGGTAGGTGCTTAATGTCGACCTGATCATCTACTATATCTGGAGCTTCTTCACCAAGTTCAGAGGCAGACGAAGAATCTAGATCCAAGAGATAGAGCTTTTGTTGAACACATCTATGTCCCCAAGTGAATTTCTCATCACAATTATAACAAAGCCCTTTTTCTCGGCATGCTTGCATCTCTGTTTCAGACAAATGCTTGATAGGAGTTGGTCGAGGAGCAGGCGTGATGGGAGGTTGTTGGGAACCCATATTTCTGAAGGGAACAAAGGTGGGTTTGGAACGTTGTTGAGCTGCGATCTTGTCCTCTGCCAACTTAGCCAACCCTAGGACTTCCATCATTTTGTTGAGACAAAACATTTTGACCTCTAAGCGGATTTCATCGTTGAGACGACTGATAAAAAAACTCTTGTAGAATTCATCAGACAATCCTTCTGTGTGATTGTCCAGTTTCTCAAATTCTATGTGATACTCTCTCACTGTGCCAATTTGGTGAAGTTTAGTGAGTGCTCCTGTGAAGTCATCAAAAGCACTAGGACCAAATCATGGCAAAAGGCGTTGGAAAAAATCTGTCCAGTTTCGCTCGAGATGAGCTTTGATGTACCAACGGTACCATTGAAGGGCTTCTTGTTCCAAATGAAACGAGGCAAGTGGAACTTTATGGACATCAAAAGTATTGAGACTGAAATATTGTTCTGCTCGGTATATCCATCTAGTCAGATCAGTACCATTGAAGTGAGGAAAATCAAGCTTTGGCAGATGAAAGTTGCTAGAAGAAGAGAACCCGGTGGCTGCAAAAGATTATGGCTATTGGTTATTGTTCATGGTTGAATGCTGAAGATGGAGGCTAAGAAATTTCAACCACTTAAACTGTGCATCCTTTTTAACCAATTGTTGCAACAGCTTAACAATTTGAGCAAAATTTGGAACAAATATATGAACAAAATTAATCTTACCAAGAAAGGATTGCATGGCTTTACGTGAACTGGGTAGGCCGATCTTCACAATGGATTTTTTCCATTCTGGATCAATGATCATGCCTTCTTTTGAAACAATAAAACCCAATAGCTTACCTTCGGTGACTGTAAATATAGTTTTTTTTGGGTTCAATGAGATTCCATATCTTCTGTAGTGCTCGGACACCTGTTTCAGGGCAAACAAATTTTGATGTCATTTTTTATAATAAATGGTAATATCATCTAAATACACAATGACACAATTGTGAATCAATTCCTAGAAATCTATGTCCATATCTCTCTGAAAGGTAGCACCAGCATTTATCATCCCCAAAGGCATTTGCCTATAGCCAAAGGTTCCCCAAGGGGTCCTGAAAGCTGTGTTTAGTTGATCATCAGGGGTAACTAGGACTTCGTTATATCCTGAGAATCCATCAAGGAGAGAAAACATCTCAGACGCTGCTACTTTCTATAGAATCTGCTCCATTGGAAGAACATGGTAATTATCCTTTTCAAAAGCTTCATTTAAGTTCCTTAAATCAATAAAGAGTTTGATCTTCCCATTCTTCTTGCAGACAAGTACCAAGTTATCCATCCACTGTATATGTCTGACAGGGAATACAATTCTTGCTGCCAACATCTTCTCAAGCTCCTTCTTGATAGAGGGTTCTAGACTGGGATGCATCTTCCTTAACTTCTACTGATAAGGCTTCACATCGGGTTTCATGGGTATATTATAGTGCATGATACTGGTGTCAAAAGTTTTGAGTTCATCGTTTGTCCATGCAAAGACATATTTGAACTCCTTGTATAGTTTGATATGAGCTCTCTTTTCCTTAATAGAGCAATCAACACCTAGATTGATGAAACAAGGGTTTTGTTCAGTTCCTAGGTTGACAGGCTCATAGTTGAGGGATGAACTCTTGGTTTTACAATTGGCCTTTTGCTTGAACTTATCTTGTAGATTGTAGTATTTCTCCAAGTTGATGACTGATTTAGGGATAAGATTGAAAGGATGAGTATAATCAGCCAGAGACTTCTCATGCTCAGCCTCATCTATTGCCACATCTTGAAAAGTGTCTTGGGCTGTGAGAAATTCTAATATTTGTTGGTCATCATCAAACACCTTCCAATTAGTCACATTATTAGGAATAAAAGGCCTGTACATAATTTCAATTGAAAAAGTGTTAGGGGACAAACCTTCTGGTGGAATCAACCTAGATGCAGTATTAGCCAGTAAATCTGCATCAAAATTCTATAATATGGGGACTAACTTAATGTTAAATGCCAAAAAAAAAATAGTTAAGTCCCTTACTAATTTTTGATAGTTAATCAAATGAGGAGACAAAGAATGGATTTTTTTTCTCACCTGTTTTACTATGATCTGAGAATATTCATAACATTCAATTACCTGGGCACCCATGTCAATTGCCTTCCTATGTCCTTGGACCAAGGCCTCATACTTAGCTGTGTTGTTGGTGCATTCAAAATCAAGTCTGCGGGCAATCAAAAAATAGATCTAGAACCATCAAAAAACACAAACTGCACCAGCTCCATCTTTAGATTTAGATCCATCAAAAAGTAGAGTCCATGCATTCAAATCTATCCTAAAATTAGTATTTACATTGAATAGATTATGTACAACAGTACCTGAGAATAGAGCATAAGTAAGATTGACAATTTGGGACTGATTCTGTGCATTCTCAGTTGGTGAAAACTCCACAGGTAGATCCCAAAACAATGTATCGAAAGTGTAATGTTCCACATGGGAGCTAAAGTATGCAATAGGCTCACCAGGATCCTTTAAGTCTGTGACAATTTGTGTCATGTAAGGTTCCCTGCTGATTTTAATTATGTTCGGTCTTCCATTTTAGGGAATCCATAAGTGAGACCGATAAGTAGCAAAGTAGCTTTTGAGATTCTCTGATCAATCTATTCTTAACCACATTCCATACATTTCAGGGATGTCAGCAACAATAATATCCACAGTCTGGTGGATTCTCGGATCAGCAGATACTGTTAACAAGACATTCTTCAGTTCTCTCACTACCCTTACTTTGGATATATCAAGTTGAACAATTTGAGTAGGGAAGGGCTCCCAAGAGGAATTCAACTTTTTGCAGACAGATAGAGGAATCACATTGGATGAAGCCCCTGAATCTATCATAAAATTATGGACATTTCTATTGGAAACTTCAAAAGTAAGCAAGAAAGCAGGTGTTTTCTTGCTACCTGGTTTCTGATTTCCAGGTTTAGAGTATGTCTCTAAATTGTTGTTCTGACCTTCCCTGGGCTTGTTAACAATCATGCTTTTGGGCCATTGTAGGGATTTAAGAAGTTCAAAAAGAGAAATGTTGGATTTTACTCTTTTCAAGTCATCAATAAGTCACTGTATTCTAGTTCAAGAATTACAATGTCCTTATGTGATGGTGCTTGACCTTTGTTTGGTGTGGGTGTTGAGGTGGAAGCTTCTTGTGTGGGTTTTCCTTTACTCCTTGTATTATAGGGATGTTGGACATTGAAGATAGCCTGAGGATCATATTCCTCCTCATCGATGGGAAATTATGAAAATAAGCTAATTATGTTTATCAGCTAGTCTTCTACTTTATCTGGTGGTTCGGGATCTTGATTCTCTTGTGGATTTTCATCTTACTGATCAAGAGAATTATGTGATTGTGGAACCAAAGCCTTAAAGATAGAAATAATTTCTTCTGATTTCAATCCTTCTTCAGGATTAGGTGGGACTTGGTTCTGTGGGGGTTGGTAAGGTCTTCTGAAAGGTTGTGTATTGAACCCCCTGTTATTGTTTTGGTTTTCTATGTTTTGCTTTTTCAGGTCTACCATTTCATTTCAGGTCTTTTGGATGAACTTTTTCATGCCATTCATCTCAAATGGGTCCTTGTTTTGCACTGTGGGTTTTGGAGGATTTTCTTGCTTTCTTTTGGAGGTAGAAGGTTGTTCAGCTCAAGTATTAGGGTTATCTTTCAAACAGAATATATATTTTTCAACTAGGATAGCCTCAGCAAAGTCCTCCTGCAAGCTACCTTTACATGCTCTCTTTTACCCACAAAGCAATCAGAACAGGTAAACCTTTAACATAATAAGAAACTAGCAGTTCTTCTGCAAGAAGAACAGTAACAGGGATTCTATTTTTCAAATATAAAAACCTTTGATTATAATATTTCACTCTTTCCTTGCCTCTGATTTTCATCAAGGACAAGTCTATGACCAAGTCTTCTGGAGTCTTGTCATCTCCAAAAAACTGGATGAACATTTTTTCAAATTCATCCCACGAAGAGATGGATCTGGCTTCCAAGGAAAAGTACCAAGTGGAATCTTTTCCTTGGAAGGTGTAAGGAAACAATCTACAAACTACATCTTCATGAATGACATTCCTAAGTTTGATGGTCAACATAAAAGTTTTAATATGATCAAGGGCAATTGATTTCTCCTCAGGGTCAAACTTAGGGAGCCAATTTTCTAGGGTTCTTGGGGAGTCTGTGTTGTTCTCCAACTATAAACACAACATCTTGGTTTAGCCAGGGTCTGTTTCCACCTTCGGCCATGGGTATGTCCTCCGAAGATGAAATGGATGATGAATCACAATCTGATGATTCATAATATGAGGATGATGAAGATGAAGGAGGTGTCAGTGGTGGTCCACTTGTGGCAACGTTTGGTTGGTCCTATTTTGTTTCTCCAAATAATATATCAAGATTGAAATCACGGAGCAGATTGTGGCAAAGTGAATTATGTTGTTCAGGATTCTAGTCACCTGAATTTTGATTATCTAAATTATTAACTCATGGATCAGTGTTCTGGTGATGTTGAATTGCTTCTAGTCCAAGATTATGCTCTTCTGTGATTCTTTGTTTTAACCTAGAAACACTAACAGAAGAACCTTTGATTAATTATTCGAGTGTGAGGGGTCCCCCTAGTGGGTGATATAAAAACAATATCAACCCTCCTAGTTTTCTGCTCTATCACAAGGGTAATAGGAATGAAGGTTGGATCTTGCACCGGTTCTTCAGTAGAGGTTGATTCCTGCGTGTGACTACAGCTGACAATCAGTATTCTTACTAGAGGAGGTCTACTAGTATTGTATTTAGGCATATCTTAGTACTGTCCCTCCTTTAGCGCCATTTGTTGAAGCCTCGGGTGTGTAGGTTTCTAGAATGGGTTCCAAGGCTAACAACAGAGGGTGAAAACCGAGCCTGAAAGGCTTAAAAAATCTTGGCTCAAGAGTAGTACTATCCCTAGACTGTTTGGTGTAGTTAACTCCCACGAATATAAAGGCCTCCACTGGCACTTATGGGGTTTGATCCTAAAAGGATCTACCTTCCCGTGTGGGAAGATCAAAGTGTTCTAACTCTAGAAAGGAATCTATCTTAAAAATAAATCTAATCTATGTTAGATCTAATCTAGAGAAAGTGCTATGTTGATAAGCAGGATAACTTGATCTGAATATTTAAATATGCTATTCACTAATTTGACAGAAATGTGAAAATGGATCTTTTGTTATTACTTCCAGAATACAATTAAATGATGGTAGTTTGGAGATTAGGTGCATGCAATATTATCCTGTAGCTACAATGCCAATTGAAAAATTAACATTCATTTAATAATTTATGTTAATCATTTGCATAAATAGATAAATGTTTTAAATTAATAAATTTACTTAAAACATGAATACACACAGATCATCAATTGAGACAAATCCAAACTGTAGATCAATGCACGGATTGTTGATTGCAAAAAATTAAACAGTATTCATTAATAAGCTGAAGTGAAAATCAACATTCATCAAAGAAATTTGATAAATTAACAAAATAGGAATTAAGAGAAAACTAACTATATAATCTCAAAATTGCAAGAAATTACAATCTCTTCATTAATCAGAGTATCTCCAGTCTTCTTTTGCGGATTCCCCCCCTACCCCATGAGACCTCTACCCTTTAAATAATAATTACAAAATAGTTACAAAAGGATAAGGTTCCCATAAAATAGGGATTAAAAAATCAACTTCTATCGCTAAATCACTTCCAAGAGTGATTAATACTAAGCATTTCACAAAATTCCCAAAATATTTCATTACATACATTCAAGGAAATATCCCGTAGTGAAATGTGAAAGACAACAACAAATCACTAGCTATCTACGACCAATGACAAGGTAAGTGAAAGATATTTCTTAGAAGATTCACGATGATCAACAATCTCCTCAAAAACTGAAAAGTTGTCCACTTGTCCCTCCTTGAAGGAGATTGGTGGAGTGACAGGAGATACATTGATTATAAAATCCTGGATAATGGTATCGTCTTGATTAGCATTTTTTTTAGTGATCTTCCTCCTCTTCATCTGAGGGAGCCATATGTTCCTAGATTGAATCTTAGAGTCTTCCTTTTCACTACTAGTGCTGTCATCCAAAACATCTTCTTTAAAAGGTTCATGGTATTGAAGAGGCTAAAGCTCTTTTCCTTCACAAAATCTAACCAAAGATTTGTGACTTTTCTGCATCTTGCTCATAGTATGTAACTATTAGAAGGAACTCACTGAAAATATATTAACAAGACTTTTGTATGCAATATCATGACCAATGGATTGCTCATATTGATGTTTGTATTTAAAAAGAACAATAAAGATTCGAAAATGACCGTAAGATTAAAATCTTATGGTATGGGAATTGCAATTATCACATCTGCAATGAAATAATACACAACATGTGCTGACGAAACTTGGATTAAGACAGGATAAGATTTTCATTAATTCACGTATGATTTAATGCCAAATATTAACATTCGATCATTTATGAATCAATTGAATCTGATTACCATTTCATGTTTGGCCGCAGGTGAAAATCGCGGTTAAGAACCTGATTACAATTCAAAAAATGGTGAAGAAAATTAGAAACTGAAATAGTTATTCAAATCAAAACAACCTAATATCAACTGTGGGATCAAGGAAAACCAACGGTTAAGATTAAACATGCAGGATGCAGGAGAAGGGTCGCGGGCATTTATTTTGCAAATATATACATCCTTTCTGTAATCCGTAATCCACAATTGTGGGTTGCAGGTTGTGGGATTGCAACTCTAAGTATTAACAAACCAGAAGTTTCTGCAATCCACAATCCACAATTGCGGGTTGTGGGTTAAGGAAATGAAAACAACACTATTTAACATAATGACTCTTCCGCAATCCGCAATTACTGGTTGCGGGTTGAGAAAATGCAAAGCGCAAAACTATTTTAAGAGTCTTCCCACAATCCGCAATTGTGGGTTGCGGTTTGCAGGTGCAAACAACCACAATTATTGAAAAACAATTCTGCATCCGCAATCCGCATTGCGGATTACAGGTTGCGGAACAAAAATGTTTCAAAACCGAAAACCAAGATTCTACAATCCGCATTGCGGATTGCGTATTGCAGGTTGCAGAAAGAGCTAACTTTTGGGAAAATCAAAGTTTTCCGCAACTCACAAAAAACATGCAAAAACCAAAGGAATTTTCAAAAAAGAAAATTACCAACTGAATCATATCACGGAAAAGAAATAAAAACATGATGAAAAACCCCAAAATGGCCACAGAGTTTAATCATTACCTTTGCATACAAAAAAAGAATGTATTTCTTCTATCTCTATCTCCATTCTTTGAACTCGGCTAGTTATAGCCTATTTTTCCAATGAGCATTGGATTTTTTAGTAGTAACCTTTTCCTTTTGTAAGTGTGGCAGGTTCATTAAATTTAACCACTAGGTCTCTTAATTAGAAATGGTAGCAGTAAGATGGGAAATATTTTTTTGAACCGAGAAGAAACTAGCCAAGAGGGATTTTTCCCTGATATCCACTTGTGTTGCAGACATTCATTGATCTTGGAAGATTCCATAGTTTTGAGCTAACTAGATCTTTCAAAATTAAAATTTAAGAAGATTCAACAAAATCCACTTGAATAGTGGATCGATATGGAGAGGGCTATATAGGTGCTTTTCCTAGGCTTGGAACCATTCTACAATATTGTTCGATGGTTTGTACTTTGAATGTATACACCCCATAACTTAAATCCAAACATCCTTGACTAATTGGAATTCAATGAAAATATGGTTTATTGATTCTAAGTGCATAGAGAATAAAGCACATTGGGAGGGTCCATGGAATCCTCTTTTCTGAAAATTTTAACCTACAATAATTTTCCCATGAGACGTGACCCGACAGAATATGTTGATCATTGGAAGGGTCTTATTCTTCCAAACACCCTTCTAAATTCCAGTCTAAGGAGTGGTCCCTTGGGCATAATTCCATGCATGCTATCCTTGTTTTACAGTGTACATTCCCTTCTGAGAGCCCCAACCTTTGGCATCGTGTTTGTGTTTGTTGATTGGAGCCTTCGTGTTCAGGAGTTGCAGGAAGATTTTCATAGTAGGTTGTAAGCTAGAAGGTGGGTTGATTTGGATGGATAGTTCAATTTATTCAATATTTTATCATTGGCATATCGAAGTACTGCCCATATTATTCCAATATTTGGTTGTCTGTATTATTTTTATGATGAATGTGATTATGATTAATCAAAAGAACACAAAAGATTTTATTGATTCCCAACCACAGTTCTAAAAACATCCTTAGAACGTATCTGAGACTAACATCTTTTTCTGGCGCCGTTGTCGGGGATGCAAGAAAGAAGATAAATCTTCCATGGGGACAATGACAAAATTTTAGGCACCTAATTTTGTAGTGGATGAAACTAGGTTGCAGGATGTAGTTTTTTTCTTTGGGCTCTCCACTAAGAAATTAGAAACCCATCCGTACTCTATCCAAATCGAACGAATTCTTAACCAAATTGAATCAAATTTCCTAACTATCAAGGCAGACTCTTGAGAATTCATTAACCAATTTCTGAAAGATAAGGCAATATTGACCCATTTATGAATTATTCAGCACGATTCTGCCGAATTTGGTAACTATGATTGACACTGTATAAAGATGATAGGCAATGTTGACAATGTATAGTCTTAGCATCGAACAGGATTATCAAGCAAGCTCGATCTATATAGAAGCCGTGTAGACTGTTTGTAGGGGCATATGTCCATTACTAATTTCTATCGTTTTCAAGATTAAGATGTCAAGAGAAACTATCCATCGTTTTCATGAGAAACAGAAACTATCCATCCTTTTCATGAGCAACATATAGCACTTTTTCTATCAACTCAGCAGTAGTCTGAGTTTAGCAATTAAAGAGTCATAGTCTAATGATAATATTGATTGAGTGAGTTCGCAGAGATTTAGTTTAATCGGCAATTCACTTTATATGAAGAAAATGTTGCAAATAAGTTCAAATCACCCAAACTTTTTTGTGTCCATGTATTTATGGGCTAAGAGATAAAACAGTAGAAGATTGTCTCTGTCGAAATAGTGACCTACAACTTTTCGAAGGCGATTATGTGGCCACCATGATCATGGGTTCCATCCCTCCCATCTTAATCATTTGTTTCACTATTTACTCATAATTTTGGGTCTACAACTATATATTGTACATATAATGGCTAAAGATATGGCCATAGTACTAGTCTGGTGTAGTTTGATTTGTATTGCCAAATCAATTGTTCCCTCCTTTTGTAGGGCCAAAGAAGCTTAATTTAATGACCACGCTGAAAGGAAATTTTTCCTTTTTCTTTTAATGAGATACAGATTAAATTTCCATTTTTTTCTTAAATGGAATTTTGAAAAATAACCATGCTTAGGTATGTTTTTATCTTAAGCAAAAACATTAAAACACTATAATAATATAACTTGTACCCTGCATTTCCAAGCACATTCCATTCAGCTACGCTCATGCATCCTATAAATAAGTTTGAAAATTTTGTGAATATTACAATTATGCACCACATGCCACAATAATTAATAAAAAGAATCGGGTGGGCCTTTTATAATATCTGGTATAACTTTGAAAAAGTTAGTCGAACAAATTGCTTTACACAGATTGCAGAAGAAATTTAACCAGTAATTGTATTCTAAATATTGGAAGAAATAAATTTCTGGGGGAAGAGGTTGAACCTGAATTGAGGCTCGGAAAACCTTCCGTTGAAAGATGTTTCTGATGGATGGGGTGAAAATTGGCATCATGACAGTGACGCACGCCAACATTGGCCCCTTTAGGTACTTTACAATGTATTTGTTGGAGCGTTTAAATAGGTTTTTTACATGCAATATCATAGGAAAATACTATGGGCTACCCAAAAACTATCACATACCAATTAAATTAGACACCTTTGTCTCCTTAATGGAACCGTGTTTAACATAACAATCTTCCTTTAAACTTGACTTGGGTAATCACCAACCCCTTATTTCTACCTAAATCTAAATAGATGACCAAGAATACCCATAGCTAAATTGGTCTTGCATTCTTGTTCCCAATTACATCAATGTCATCAAATCTTCCATGTGCTTCGACCAATTCTCATCCTTGATTTTTGCCATGCTTTTCCAATTTTTAACTTATTATGATGGAAAATGTTACATTCAACTTTCCAACTAACAAATCAGCACATAAGCCTCCAATGATCTTTCCACAATCCATTGGGTGAATGCCCTATTCCTCTAACAAAAACTACACACGGAAGGTAATCAAAAGAAAAAATCAAAAAAGTACTCAACTCTCTTCCCAACTCTCTTCCCAAATTTCCATTTGTAGATATGGGTTCTCGTTTTAATTACCCCTAAAATATCACAGTATGGTTTTGTGTTCACCGAACCAATCTAATAGGGGTCCTACAATTTCTGAACAACTCCTACAATTTCTGAACAATTGGATTGAAGTGAGCAACACATGGGAATTTCGTTATGGATTGATTGGAGAGAGTCATTGAATCAAGAGACTCCACAACAGTCTCGATGCTTGGCCTCATTCTCCCCTTTTTTTAGAAGTATCAAACATCCAAGTAAGAGTTTGAGTGCGGTGGTAGAATCATCCTTTTGACTTGAAGAACCAAACTATATTGTTCCCTTCCACCAATTTAGATACTTTTTCAACTCATCACATTTCTTCTTTTGATTCTAGCAACTAGTTGGATCAGGGATCCTCTTCCTTTGCCAATTTATTCTTTTTCTCCTTTTCCATCTCTATGAAGGCTTAGTGGCATTCCTCCCCTAAAATCCATCATGGCTCTTTACAATAAGAATATCACATTCTATTGCACCTTCACATAAACACTAAAAACAAAAATAAAGTTAAGGGGATGAGAACTTCCCATAATTACTATCTCCTTCTCTACATTATGCCATTTAGGCGTACTTCCTAGTTTATCTTTCATGAGGTTCTCTTCATTTCCTAAATTAGTGTGATATTCAAAAGAAAACTCATTTTTTGCATGCTGTTTCTTTATTGCATTTTCTGCATTGTCCTTCTTTGTACCATAAATGAACATTTATCCATTCTCTCTCTCAATTTATTCTCCAATAAGGAGATGATCTCTATCTTCTCTCTTTTCATTATCCATGGGATTCTCTAGATATAATTCATCTACTAGACATTCCTCTAGTTGTTGTTGGTTATTTTTGTTCTCTAAAACAAAAAAATCTTCATCATCCAAGGCTCCCAAATATTTCCGTCTCTGATGCATCTTCCTCTCCATCATGGAATAATTCCACTTCTACAGCATTTTGGGCCTCCTTCTGTCATAGGTTGCATTCCTCTTCATTCAAACCTTCAAACTCTTCTCCTCTTGTATTGTAATCTTCAATATCTTTCCCTTCTTCATGGTAATACAACTCAACAACTTCATCGAGTTCAACATTTTCAACTTCTCCCCATTCATACTCTATCTCTAACTCTTCAAAAATCTCATTTATTGGCCTTTCCTCTAATAAGAACTTTTCCAACTCATCTAGGAATTTAATCTTTCACTATTATAGGAGTTATATTCCATGGTTAAGCCTTTCCTATGTGACTTTCCTCTCTAAAAAAAACTCTTTTCCATAAGGTGAGTATTTATCCTCGCCATTCTTTCCCATCTTCTCATAAATCTTCATTGTATTCGTTGTTGATTTATTTTGCTTTGTCTTCTTTTTGTTGCATGCCTTACACTCCTCTGGAACCAACCACAACTCCTCCAATTCATACTCTAATTCTTGGAACTCCTTTTGTTGGATTTAGTCTCTACCTTTTCTTCATTCTTTGTTCCAACTTGGTTATCCTCTCTCTCACATCATGGTAAAAATCCATATTTGAAGGAAAAACCAACTAATCCAACTCTCTTCCCTTATTCCCTTGTAGGATGATGATTTATTTACCATGTACCAACATTATTTTGTATTCTTAACGAAACTAACACAAAGTCATATCATATACCTACAAATTTATAATCCATATGTCAGTATAAAAATGACTTCATTTCTCAGCAATATTCAACTCTATCAGTTTCAACATTTGATCAATCCTCCATTGGATCTAAAGGAACAAGTGAGAGCATTTTTTACAAATCCATTCATGGGCAAGGTAAAAGATTCAACCCAAACAACTATTATGGTGCGCCTATGCACCTCCATGCAATATAGTACTCATCTTGAACTAACTCTTTGTGTTTAGTAGCTAGTGGTAAACCTGCACCCAATTGCTCTCATATGAGTCATCTTCTTCTTTTAAGGATCAAGTTTCTTTGATACCAAACTTATGCAGATTCTCAAGCTACAGGTTCTTTGAAAACCTAAATAAAGAAAACACAATGCAACAAAACTAACAGGAAAACCATAAATCTGGGATATACACATTCAATATTCAAGCATATTTTATTATTGTCAAGCAAGAATCTACTACATTCATCTTTTTATTTAGAATATGGGAACACAAACCTACAACCATCTACCCACAATCCACTGGGTGAAATCCCTATTCCTCTGAAAAAATTTACACACAAAATTAACCAAAATATAAAAAAACAAAAACAAAAAATACTCATCTCTCTACCCAAATTTCCATTTGTAGATCTCAGTTCAGGTTTTAATTCCTCCCTAGCAAATCATAGTATGTTTCATGTCCACCTGACCAACCTGGCATGGGTCCTACAATTTATAAACATATTACTCGAATGGAGAAATGCGTGGGAGTTTTATTATAGATTGATTGGAGACATTCATTGAATCGTGAAGCTTCGTAGCAGTCAAGATGCTCTATGTCGAAAATCATGGCTTCTTCACTAGGGAACTAAGAGATATAGTCCATGAGCTTTGTTTTATTTTACCACAATTTCCTTTCTATAAACCTTCATGTGTATGATGAGATGCAGTTAGGTCAACAATGAACATAGTCTATTCCTCCTACATGTATGAGGTTTGTGATTCCCGGCTCTCACTATAGATTATGGGATTTGACTACTAGCTTTGTTGTCCATACTCTTTCTACAACCACGAGGGATCACCGTCAAGTTCAACTAATCTTAAATAGTTTCTGAATATTTTAAATATTAAATGGATTTTGACAATCTGAATGTTGGGATGGGGAACTTGGATGCCATGGGATATAAATATTATTGAGCAGTATCCAAATATAAAAGATTCTTGAATCCCTTTATTTTTAAGGATTTCAATTCCTTAGTATAAGGATAGGGCCTTTTCCATATTGTTGGTAGAATTTCCAATGCCCAATTCAAACTTGACCATTGAGCTTCCATCGAGGTGAGTGATCACCCATCCTCACCCCCTCCCTTCTAATTTCGCCACCCTTGGCTTACCTTTCAACGCCCCATCAAAGAAGAGGATGTATTTCTTCTGTCTCTATCTCCATTCATTGAACTCAGCTAGTTCTAGCTTGATTTTCCGATAAGCATTGGATTTTTTAGTAGTAACCTTTTCCTTTTGTAAGTGTGGCAGGTTCACTGAATTTAAACCCTTGGTATCCTCATTGGAAATGGTAGTGGTAAAATGGGAAATATTTTTTTGAACCGCGAAGAAACTAGCTAGGAGGTATTTGTCCCTTAGAGCCACTTGTGCTGTTGATAGTCATTGGTCTTGGAAGATTACTTAATTTCGAGCTAACAAGATCTTCTAAATAACAAATTTAAGAATATTGAACTAGATCCACTTGAATAGTTGATTGACATGTAGAGGGCTATCTAGGTGCTTGTCATAGGCTTGGAACCATTCTACAACATTGTTCGGTGGTTTGTATTTTGAATGTATAGACCCCATAACTTCAAGCCAAACATCCTTGGCTAATTCACATTCACGAAAAGATGTTTATTGATTCTAAGTGCATACAGAATAAAGGATAGGGGGAGGGGCCATGGAATTCTCTTTTCTGAAGATTGTCACCTACGATAATTTTCCCATGAGGTGTGACCCACTAGAAGATGTTGATCATTGGATTGGTGTTATTCTTCCAAAAACCCTTCCAAATTTATGTTTAAGAAGTGATCCCTTGGGCATGAGTCTATGTATGATATCCATGTTTTATAGTGTACATTCCCTTTTGAGACCCCCAGCCTTGGGAATTGTGCTTGTGTTTATTTATTGGAGGCTTCCCATTAAGGTGTTGGAGGAATATTTTCATAATAGGATGTAAGTGAAGGGATGGGCTCATTTGGATCGAGTTTTCCATCCCACTTCCCCTTGTGTTTTCCCAAATACAAAAGTTTGAGATCCTTTCAAAACCTTGTCTTCGTTATCCATGTTTGTAATTCTTGAAGTTCTGGGAGAGTTCCTAGAGGACGAATTCTAAGAATTCCGTCTTCCTAGAGATTGATTGATTTTCCATTACTTGGGATCCAATGGAGTTTTTTGTGAAAGAATTTCCAATCCTTTTGACATAGTTCGTAGTTTTGTGTTCCCTTTTTATTTTTAGAAGGGTGGTCTAGATAACGAAGCTTGTTTCTCCTGAATTTTTTCCTTTGCATATTTTCTTTAACCCAATCCTAATCCTCAGTCATAGTATTCTAGAGAATGTTTTCCCCAAGGGAGACATTGTTTAATTTGGGTCTCAGATCGAAATAACTCCTTCTCTGAAAGTCTTTCCCATTGTTTTCCAATTCACCAAGTGGAATTTGCTATCATTTTTTTCCCTTCCTTCCATAAGAACCTTTTAATTTTTTTATCTAACATGAGTTATAATTTTATTGGGGAAAGCAACACCAAAAAAGTGAAGATGGGCAATGCCGAGAAGAATGATTTCATTAGAGTAAGTCTTCGCACCATATTTAACTCGACCAAGCCCAGTTTTTGTTCTTTATTTTTAAGTTTCTCTATTATATTTTTCTAGGTGGAGATTTTTTGCTTCTACTTAACAATTGGAATTCCAAGGTATTTAATGTGGTTCCAAAGTATTTGGCCTTGAAACTCAAAAGTCCTAGCTATATCCATGTTGGTTTTTTGGTTAATTTTCCAGCCATAGATACAACTCTCTATCTTATTTATTTTTTCCCAGAATCCAAAAAAAAGGTGTCCAACACCTTCTTGAGTCTTTGAGCAATTATGCTAGAGGCATCACCCAAAAGTAGTGTATCATTACCAAATTAGGAGTGATTTATTTATGTTACCCTTCCAACCACAAGAAGCCTTGATATATTACCATCCATTCTTTCAGCGTCCAAGTTTCTATTGAGAGAAACAACCATGAGATACATAACAAGGGGGAGAGGGAGAATCATCGTTGAAGACCCCGGGTGGCTTAGAAAAGCTTAATGGGTCTTTTGTTAACCAAATGGGAAATCTAGAGTCTTCCAAATAATTTCGCATGTCGAGTTTGATACCGTACCTTTTCATGTCTTTGTTGGCTTGAGTGTGTAACTTCTGAAACCATGACGATGTTGTTCCATATCTTCCCTTTTTGGACAAGTCCTCCCTGATTGATTGAGATTATGGAAGGAATGATCTTCTTGAGCTTGGTCACAATTATCTTTGTGATTGTGTGAAACATTGTAAAGCGATATGGACCTGCATCTATCAAATGAGGTCAGTTGCAACTCTTTTGGAATTAGATCCATAAATGAAGAGTTAATAACACCTCCAATATTGGGATTCCTCTTATCATTTCTTAGAATTATTTTCATATCCTTTTTTATGATATCCCATCTTAGATGGTAGAATTGAATGGTAAAACTATTAGATCATAGGGCTTTGTCTGGATCTATATTCTAGATAAAAAAAATATTTCCTTCTACGTGACCTTTAGGTGAGGGCCTCATTGATCTATTTATTGATTAGGTTTGGAATGTGCTTTAGTGCTTCCTCATGGACTGCATGGATCTCTTCTTCTTTTACATGGCACAACTCACTAAAGTGTCAAAAGGATTCCTTTTTGATTTGGTCAAACACTTTTAATTTTTCCCCATTTTCCTTTTGGATCTCATTTACGGTTTTCTAGTGAAGTCTTAACTGATTTTACTTGAGAAAAAAATGTGTATTTATATATCTGGCCTTCAACCATAAACTCTTAGATTTGAGCCTCCAATATTCCTCTTCCCAACAGTGATCTTTGTGAACTTAGGCTTGAATATGTTCTTTCATGTGCAGATCCTCTTATGAGATATATTTTCCTTCCAAGGATGATTGGAAGGATTCTACTCCTTTTCAATAACTAGAGAGTTGTAGTGGATTTTGGTCCAAGCTTTCATTCCTCTTGGTGGTTTTAATTCTTTTCAACATTTTGTGGGCAATGTGATGCATGAAATAAATTTGACACGTGTCAATTTGCATGCATTTCTGAAGGAAGTCAGTAGTGGTCTTCTCGTAACTTTCAACATACGCTTGTTTTAAAATTCACGAAAATGGCATGTCATTTGGGTGCAAATATAATAATTGAAATAATGTGCAAACCTTGTATTGAGTCTTGCACATATAATATCTAATATGAAAACTTGGGAATACCAAATTATGAAAAAGCTTTAATATATATCAATGCATGGACCATATAGTCTAGCAAGGTGCAAAATTTGCATTAAACAAAGGAAATGCGTTGTCATTCTAATGCACGTGCTTGTGTGTGTGTTCACTTAACAAAAGCATCCCATGAAAGCTCCCACGCCTTGACCCACCACCGATGGCTATTTCTGGAAGCAACATATAGTACGTTTTCTTAAATCTCATTCCCACGAATTTCATGATCTCCACTATGTTGTGATCTTATTAATCAAGCCAACTTTTACTAAAGTTGTGTACAAACCCATGAGATCAAAATGCGCCTGCTCTTGGAACATCCCCTATATCCTCAACCATTGGTGGTAATGCTTATTACATTAAATTCATGTTTCTTATTTAATTTATGAATTGTTGGTCAGATTTTAGTGGGAAATTGGGAATGCTTAATTAATTTTGATGGTTCATCTTTGCAGAGGCTTCCGCTCTCACCAGTTCCTAGAAACTAAATCAACTTCACTATATATTTCAACCTCACTCACCCTACCGATAATTCACAGATATGATAAGTATAATCGATTTTTCTTGAAGCAATTCAAAGCATGGGTTTCCAGTCATTATGAACAATTTAATAATCCATTATGTAAAGTATTCATCCACCACCTAGCTCTTCTGAACAAGACATTTATAAGGAAAAACAATGAACAATTTAATAATCCATTATATGTAAAGTATTCATCCAACACCTAGCTCTTCTGAACAAGACATTTATAAGGAAAAACAATGAATTTGTTTGATGCTTCTTCCACTTGCAACGAAAGTTGTGAAAAAGTTATATTATTGTTAGACGCATGAGAATCAGAGTCAATGTTTTTGTCATTGTCTCAAACTTTTGCACCATATTTCCATCCTATTTCAATCATGAAACAACTCTTTCATATACTCCTAATAGTGCTACTATGTTTCCACATGATTGTGAAATTTACCCCATAAACATTGGGACTCCCAACCAAAGCTATGAAAATACAATAGCTTTACAACTTAAGTATTAACATTCTGCCATTGTTCATTATAATGTGCTAATGTTTCGTGAATTTGGTAGGTATTAGCTTCTATGCAGCCTTGTTATATTTAATTTTAATTAAAAAAATATTCTTTTCAACCGACTTTATTTAATCATTCGATGAACCCTCATTTTATTTCATTATTTTAAAATATAAATCCATTGTTATAAATACAATATTTCTTTATAATAAAAAAATTTCAAACTAAATTCACCTCCTTTACAACCGGTGTATTGTTCTTTACTTTTAATTTATTACTAACAAATATTTTTTCTTATTTTTACTCTTTTTATTGTATAACCCTCTCTTTTTCCCACGGGGGGTCAATTGGTAGTCAATATCCTATCATGTCCATTCATATTGGGGAATAAACTTTGATAGATAGATGAGAAAATATATTTCCCTGTATTAAGGGGTCAAGGGGACTTAATTATTTTAAATCGAAATACAAATATTTAGGGTATATTTTATTATATTCCATGTAGAAGCAATGGAGGGGAGGCAGAGGGAAAACCAGGTGACAAGGGCACGAGGTATTAAGTTTGATGGACAAGGGATACTCAATCGGGATGTAGGATGGTTGATGCTAGTGCTTTATTAAAAGGTTTTCATGTTTCTCACATGCTTGGTTGGTTAATGGATCTTCAAATTGTTAATGGAATTGAGGTAATGAAAGATTAGGCTTTCTATATTTTATGTGATTGTTATCGATTGGAAGTGTAGTTTAGGTGCATAGTGTCTAGAATCATGTTTTTTTGTATGCCTTTCAATGTAGCTTTCCTCCTTGAGTTTATAAGTCATCTCCAAGTATATACTTACCTAGTGA
The DNA here is from genome assembly GCA_027924585.1 of Larix kaempferi. Lineage (NCBI taxonomy): Eukaryota > Viridiplantae > Streptophyta > Pinopsida > Pinales > Pinaceae > Larix > Larix kaempferi. Next base: position 511,590 of record BSBM01001668.1, on the reverse strand, counting down.
GTCGCCAAGAGTAATCGTTCAAGAGCTCCATAGGAAATCATGTCAATTTTACCCAAACTGACATAACTTTTACACATTATTCTTGAGCATAGAACCCTGGGTTCCAAGGCTCGAGTGTCACAATATCCTTCTTGCAGAACCAAAGACACCGAATTATCTTGTCTGCATTATCTTGGGTTATGAAGATAAACCCTAGCCAACCCCTCTCTAGCATATGAAAAATTGGGCCATAACACATCAATGAGGCCCGTGACTACTGAATCCATCTATTTAAGCTATCAATGTTCATCTCCTGGCAAAGAATTAACCCACAAGGTTTTTTCCAAGGAGGATCCCAATTAATTCCACAAGCACTTCCTTTCCAACAACTAGGGTAACCCCACCCCATCGAGATTTTATGACCTTCCTCTTTTTGCGTGTGTCCTCCTTTACAATAATTTTTTCATTGTTTGTTGATTGGACCATTGTCCTCAAACCCTATTTTATAAAATGGAAACAGGAATCCCATAGGGGTTTGTTTGTGCATCCAACTCCTTTTCATGACCAGAAGAAGTCCCACACTTAGCCTTAACGTTCCCAGCTTTGACATCTAAAGGCCAACCAACATAGGTTCCAAAATTTGGTCAAAGAGAAACATTAAGGTCTATACTTCCACCAAGAGTTCATGCAAGACCCAAATACCTATCCACTTTGAGATTCCCTCTTTCTCAGTGGTCCACCAAGATGCTATCCTTCCCCAAACTTTCCATCGACATTAGATCGACAAAAATGCCATTTTTTGTCAAAGTTGTCATTGTAGCCTCAATGGATTGTAATCTACCATAGTGACCCCATTACATGACTGGTCAGAGCCACAACATAACCATCTAGGGTTTCCATCCAAAGTTGGCAGAACAACTTCCATCATCCATCTCAAAAATATTATCATTGGAAGTACAATATTTTATTAAGATTTTTTAATGAAATGTATAGTTAATTTCTTCTTTTCAGTTAAAATACAATTATTTTTTAAGTGTTTCAACATTGAAAAGTTTAATGGTTAATATATGTTAAAACCGACCCTCCAAATTTTATCACTTCGACTCCGAAATACACATAGAGTGAAATTGAATTGGAGGGAAAAAAACAAAAGGGGGAACCTTTTCCTTCCAAATACACACATTGAAAATTGAAATTGAATTGGAGGGAAAATAGCAAGAGGGGGGAAACGTTTTCTCATACACTAAAGTCTCACAAAACTCATGGGAATGAAACAAATTCGACATTTTCGAGTGTTACAAGAGCTTTCCTCTTTTCTCTACTACTCTCAGGACTTTTTTGGGCATGGAAAAGCAGGGTATTTCTTATTTGCAGCATTGTTTTCCTTGACTTGCTTTCAGTTTCTGGCTTCAAGATTTTCATGAAACTTGAAGGCAACCATATACAGGTAGGATGAATAACAACAAGAATAGGAATAAAATGCCTCTAAAGGAACGATTCCAAACCCCAACGCTGCTTGTATTCAACCCTAATGATGACTACTTTGATCAAGCCTAAGTCCGCTTTGCCCTAGCTGCAAGGAGCAGAAGAAAGTCCACCGTTGACCCTTCGTTGCGTCTTCAAGCTTCAAGAATCGAATCCGACAAGCTTCTGACCAAGAACCAGGTTTTGGAGCTCTTCTAGAACTGCATCAAGATCACTAGTGAAAATATAAGACTTCCATTATAATTACATAAATTCATGCTTTTTTTTCTCCTTAAAGAACTACCGTTTTTGAGAAATAATAACTTTGTTTTTACCAGGATAGAAATAAATCAACAAAAAAAAAACCCAGCGAAATTAACATTTTTTAACTATTGTTTTATAGACCATGACATTAGTTCAATTGTAGCTGTAAATGTTGAAATTCAGTAACTATGCTCAACCTGCACAACACTGAATATGAAGCTCCAGTTTTCAAGCTCAATCCATCACTCGACATCAGGGCATAGTTTGGAATTCCTTATGAAATATCCACAGTAACATGAAGTAATTATTCCCAACCTATAATATCCCTATAAATAGTTTGAGTTATAGGAAAAGAAGTCTAGTGGTAGAAAATCGGGTTAAAATAATTTGATATGGTTCAAATTCTAAATAAAATCAACTTTAACTTCCTGAACCGGTAAGCGAATTATAAACCCTATATGGACTCGTATTTTGAATTTGGTCAAAATGGGAAACTTACTATCACTGATTTCCATCTCAAAAGGGGTTGGGCATAGCAACACCTTTTATTCATCCTTGGAGTTCACATTATGTTGTGGGTGGAATTGATTGTTTTTTCCGATTGCTCCAAGCTCCATATGAAATGCTTGCCTGACTGACTGACTAACTAAAGATATACTTTCTTGAAGATATACTTTTCAGATTAGACATATCAGTTGAGGCTGATGCAAACTATAATGTATATAGTCTGGATTATAGCATATAGCTCCTGTAAGTATTCTTATTAGCTCTTTTTATAAAGGAGTAGGTAAACCTTTGGTGCATATGTCTGGGATAGAGATAAATAGCACTGGAGTGAAAATGGAGGGTGCCACTCAAAATGTGTATATGCCATTTTTCTAGACCGTTAGAGTTATCAGTTAGCCATGGATTTTTTAATTTAAAAGATCATTTGATAAGAATTTGGGCAAGATCCTACATATGTGGTGGAACTTGATGCCAGATGAGAAATTATTGGTTGTAAATATTTATGTGTTTGATTGCTTCAGGTTATATTTCTTCTGGTCTAATGGCATTGCAATTATTGTCTAAATAGAAACTAAGTCTGTCTTTAGTTTAATTTGGAGCAAATTTTGTAGGATTGTGGCAATCATATTTATGTCCTTTTGGATTCTAAAATGTTGAAAAGATATGTATTTGTCTTACGTGCAGATGAGGGGATTTACCTATCATATGTGAATTTTCATCCTTATACAATGCAAGATTTGGCTTGCACTAAGTAACTAAACCAATGGTTTGTGAAGCAGTTTGATGTGGTAGGTTTTTCTTTTGAATTTTTTATACTTTAGTATTGACATTTTTTCTAATAATGAAACAGGGTTCTCTTTGATGAGATTGTTGTTTTCATACTAAATTTCTTTATTTTTACATTAGAGTGCTTCATATTCTGATTTGTCTTCAAATGTTTTGCAGATACTTTTTAGTATGCCCTCTGCGAATATTCTAAATTTATCTGGATTTTAACACTGGCATGAGATACTAGGGGCATCTCGCCTTGTTGTAGAGGAGGGTAAATCAATGTGTTCGTGGGTGAGCCTTTACAATGTTACGAATTGCTTCATCTGAGGTATTTTTTGTGTTGTTTTGTTTTCTCATATCAATCTGTAAACTTCACTGATGGCTCAGAGATTTTCCCTTGTTCAATTCAGTTGATCTCTTTGTAATTTATCAACAAAGAAACATTTTATTAAAAAATTACAAGTGCAATTACTTGTCGGTCTTGGATATTATTTTGTTCATCCTTTTCAAAAATGTTTGTTACCATTGAATGATGATAGAAATGAAGTAAAATATATACATGATTCAGGATGACCATGTTTTATGCACAGATTCAAATATTCTGTATAGTCAAGAATCCATTTTTTCTCAGGGTTTTTAGATCTAAGTCTAAAGCTTGAAACTTAAGTCTACAGCTTCAATCTCAAGCTAAAGAAACTTGGAAAAACTGAAATAAAGGGATTTATTGGCTGATCAAGTAAATACGACAGGGCCAAGTGTGCACCTAAGCCACCGTTTACCTTATCTGAAAAAGATGTATCATGAAGCTGCCTTATCCCGAGGCTGTCTTATCACTTGCAATATCGTGGTTGTGTCCTAACCCTCCTTTCAACTGTGCACAAAACACACCATGGAGGGATAAATACGTAGATGAGACAAGCAAGATCAGGTATTACTCAGTCGCAGGGCCTAGTTCTACCCCCAAAGCCTTGCAATACCAATTGGCCAAGCACAATATGCAGGTGGGGTGACCCAGCAAAATGCCATCTGAACTTGTAAAAACTGAAATATTTTGACATTTTTGTTCCCTAATCCGAAAACTTGTTTAATATGTTATTGTATGTTATTCACATATTTCATTGTGATGGAAGAAGCTCTTCCATCTAGACTTGTTTCTTTTGTAAGTCATAGAATAGGCCAGAACCTGAAACAGGAGTCAAAAAGAGTAAGAAATCAGGATTGGCTGAGAGTCAACTTTTTGGTGTCGATCCATTGGTTAGTCATTTTCATTGCTTATGGAGTTTTCTTTCATCCCCTTTTTATAAAAGGGTATCATTGTTTCCTTTGTGGTTCCACATTTGTCAACTACAGTCTGCTCTACATTGGCTTGGAGGAGGAGTTGAATTTTGGTTTTTTGTGGTCACCCGAGTACAATGGTGCTAGAAAATGCTACTACTTTTTTTAGCCATAGTGACCTTATTATATAAGATTATATTCATTTTCCTTTTTGATAAATATGTATTTTGAATATAATTCTTCATATTTCCAATATACAAGACATATAAATGCATGCAAAAAAAGGGCCATTAGACAGTCATCACGAGCTACAGGCACAAGGAAAAAGCCCTGTCCAATCAAACTGGTCATGCAGGGCCACCATAATTAAAGAGTCATAAAGTGTATGAATCCCAAGGTGGAAAGCAATAAGCACATAAACTACCAAGCTAATCCGTCTATAGCAGTTAAGATAAAATCGTCGAAAAATCAATGATTTCTTGAAAAAAACTTGTTTTTTTTAAATTGGACATCAAGATGCTTTGAAAAAATTCGCCCCTCTTTTATAAGGGAAGATCATGCCATGACCCAAAAAATTGTCAAAGATTTTACATAGTTTTAAAAACTTGGTTTTGTTTAAAAAAAATGTAGTTTTGTATAAGTGACATTGAAGTCAACAATATTAAATAGTAATGTTAGTGACATTCTCCTTATCTTTTATTTTCTATTATTTTACTTAACTTTTTATCATTACCATTAATTGTTTTGGGATGTTTGAGAGTGGTTCCAACCTCATTTAACTTCATATGCAAAAAGTAAAATTTTAGTTCCCATTCAAAATTCAACAGACTTAACAAGATTCAGGATTTCAAGATTGCAAGGTTGCCACTGGATTCTGTCATGCCAGGGTAAGGAATTGGCATTTAATCAAGCAATTCAAATGGTCATTCCAGTAATTTGCTTAAAAAATTAATATCTACCTACTCACACTTATTTCCACTTTCCAGACTAGAATGGGAAGATGAAGTTAAAAAACAACTCTTGTGTATCTAGAGATCTAGAAAAAGAAATTCTATGTTACATTAATATTTGAAAAATAATCCATGGAACAAGAACCAACAAAATCACAAGAAAAGGATCACCATAAGATTATATACATTAAACAGTGGGACAAGAATACGAATAAAAAAACAAAGAAATCATTAGAAAGCGTCACAATGCAAGGAATGGAGCCACTTCAACATTCAACAATAATGAAAGGAACTAAAAAACAATGAAAAAGTAAACTGTTAGGGGCACCTGCAAACAAAAGCTTGGATTGCACCTACAAATCCTAAAAGACAGAGGAAGATAGTAATAATACTTAGACCTAGTATGCTTGTATTAATAGTAAAATTGATAACAAGAAATGGGCAAGACTCCTATTTATTAAAAAAAGGGCCTAAAAGCCGAACTTGTAGACCAAGTAACCATTACGAGGTAATTATCCTATTGTCATGGATAGGTCATAATGGCATTATGTTATACAATTCTAATTTTCACAAAAATCTGTTAGTAGCAAGATGATAGTATTGTCAATTATGCTAATTGTGGTCGACAAGAATAATAAAAGCATGAAAATGAGTTAGGCCAAAATAATTGTAATCAACATAATAGTATAACTAATTGATATATAAATGCAAAATAAACACACTAAATCCCCAAAAATCATGCCCATTCATACTTGCGACAAATTTAATGCACGAGTTTGAACCCGGTTGACTTAGGAATGCGAGTATGTTGTGGAGACATTTAGAAGTGTTTTTAGGCATTGCATATAGAATCAATATGTATCTGTGAAATTAAACTCCCCAAAATGGCTTGGATTTGTCTTTATTTTATTTTTAGTTAAATTTCAGGTAGCAAATTTGGCAAAGATTTAAGTGTCGCATAATCTCATGCACCAAAGTGTTAGGGACATAGTTTTCCATAACCCAAAGGTTTTTAGTGTCTCCAAATCGATCCAAAAACTTCAAAATTCCATAAACAACCTGTAACTATGCTTAATTTGGATTATTTACTTTACTAGATTTTGACCAGACTGAAAATTTCATAACCTTTTTGGATAAAGGATATACTTCTCCTTGAAAAACAGATAAACATGGAAGTTACAGGAGTAGAGATTGTTTACAATGGCATGTAAACTACTGAAATTAAATCATCCTTTCCCTAAAGATAATTATTTTCACTGAATTTACTTATTTGGGTGTGTTTTATCTTTTGCCAAGTGTACTACTTGGAAACCATTTTTGGTACTAAAATGTTCATTCAATACCACTTCTCACAATAGGTTGAATACCGGAAACTAAGCTTATCCAAGACAAAGTTAACCACCATGAAAGTTTCTCAAGAGAAGAATAAAATAAATGCAATACCAGATATCCAATTTATAGAACATCAATGATATTATAAGAACCTCTCTTGCAATTCTCCGCTCCTCACTAAATTTGATATTGAATTTCACCATTTTCACTGCTCTTAGAAATCTATGTTTAGATGTTATCTCCAACTGGGAAAAACCTATGTTACTTTAATCATTTTAAAATGGGTCATGTTCTAAATGTTTTTTAAGACACAGATAATAACATGAGGTAAATTATACACAACAAAGTATAATTATAAAAACTTCCAAGTTTGTTATTTGAGAAATATGCATTGTTTGACACTTTAACACATCACTAAGAAGTAAATCCACGATGTTTCTTTATTTTGTAAGTAGTTGCAATGAGCATTATATTATGGTAATTGAAACAATGTTCAATCATTCATGTGTTATTTGAGTTTTTCTTGCATATTTTGTAGCCAGATTATTTGGTTGGTGGGGAGGTGATCATCTGGAAGTGCATTCATATCTTATATGTTCAATCAGGTCATTAATAACTCAACTATAATATCTGAATTATTTAGTACCCCTTCAAAATCTAGCTTCTTGAAAGCCTTCAGATCTGATACCCCATATTAGATCAATTTAATATTTTCATGAGCTTGAACAATAATTATTAAAAATTTTGTTTGGTTTGTGATATAGTATCAAATTCCTTATTAGCGGGAAATCATGGTGATTGTTAGATCATGTCATCAACAAAAATTGGTTCTTCTTTGACATTGAACTTAACTATAATCTATGAATTCTCTATCCCTTAAAAGTCTAGCTTCTTGAAATCTTTTAGGTATTAGACCCTGCATATTAGATCAATTAAGAAATTTTTTACATTGGAATTTATTTGGTTTGTGATTATATGAAATGTCTTATGAGCATCCAATCATGGTGTGGGGTGATCATCTACAAGTGCATTCATATCTTTTATGTCAGATCAGGTCATTGACATTGAACTCAACTATAATCTCTTTATTCCTCACCGCTTAAAAATCTAGCTTCTTTGAAAGCCTCTAGATCTTCGATCAAGTTAATATTTTTAGAAGAAAATTTGAACATCAACAAATTCTTTTCAATGATATTTCTCATTAATGTTTAAATCTTATTTGTTGTTTCTACTTGTATAGTTTGTATGAATAACTTACGAATTGATAGTTGTATGTAAATAATTGCCTTTTTCATGCATACAATCATGTGATTCTATTTGTAATTAGCACACTTTATTAGTTTTAAGTCTTAGCAATATGATAGATTTGCAATGATAAAATTCAACTTTAATTGGAGGAATACATTGGTAAAAAAGAAACTGAAGCCACAATTAGACTATTTTTCTATTCTATTCATGGCATTCACTAATGATTTTGAACAATTGAAGGTGTTTAGAATACTGATGAGAACAGATGGTGGAGTTGGATGAGAAACATATGACAAAAAGTGTTAAGTCTATAATGATCTTAATATTGTAATCCTTGGTGTCTATTGTGTATTTTTACTGTGCATGAAATTGTTACTCTAGATAATCTAATTTCTAGGTGAATTTCTATGAACTAATATTCTTATAATTCTTTAGTGGCTATAAATTTGTAGATGCTTAAATTTGTAATGATCAGATTGGTTAAGGGACTACAACCAATAAAAGCAAAATAATAGAAAGAAAATGTGAATCATACCTACAGAAAACAAAGGGCAAGAGAGGAATAACAAATACATTCCTTTTATTGAGAGTAAGAAACACATTCTTTTTACAGCCAATACCTGTGAGTTTCCATCCTCTTATCTGTGCCACAAATATAAGCAAAATAACATAAACAAAATGTGAAGGAATAAGAATATACTCTTTTGATTTCCATCTCAGATAACATGCATAATCATTTTATCTATTTTTTATTTTGGGGTTTTCCTTATTTGAAGACTATGTGAATATCTAAGTTCCTATTTCTTGTACCAAGTGCTTTCAAATGGCAAAGAGCTAGAGAGGACTCGGCTAAGCCTCGGAGGAAATATTTCTTTCATATCAAAAGAAAGAGCCCGAAGAAATTCATTATCTTTCAAGACTACTTTAATGGTTGAGAATTTATTGGCCAATGTAAAGGAACTTCAATTGAAGATGAGTGAATACAGAAAAGACTTTGCAAAGAAGGGTGGTCAGCTTATAGAATTGATTCTGATGAATCTGAAGACACTGTATGATATATTATGCTCGAATTTCCATGTCGGTTGGACATCATGAAAGGAACATGGTAAGGATTTTACCTTCGATTTTTTTTGTGGTTTGTTGTTTAGGGTGCACAAAAAAATATTTATGAAGGGAAACTTGAGGTCAAGCATTAGGCCAATCTGATTAAGGGAAGTAATCGATAGTATGGTAGAGAAAGGGGTTGATAGAAAAATGAACATATTGACTCGACTGAATGGAAGAAGCATTATAATCATACTTCCACAAAGAAAGTTAATAAGAATAAGACTTGTTGCTACTGCGGGAAATTGGGACACCTAGAGAAGGTTTGTTGGAAGAAGACCAATGACCTAAAGGTAAAAGAGCATCACTTTCCTCCTTATATGACTATGTAGACCACCCAAATATTTGAGTAATATATCCACTTCTCGAGAGAGATCCTCAAAATAATGACTTGTTTTCCAAACTTGGAGGTGTACTCTTGCACACATTGCCCTTTCTAATACAAGTAGTAGTTACAACTAATCCATTGGTCCTCTTCATACTCAATAGGTAAAATAGGGACTTAAGGATAGTTTTAAAAACCTCCCATTTAGTTATGGGTAGATAACCTTACATGATAAGTGTCTTTGTATAGCTTTTCCACCAATTTATGGCATGAATCTCTATCTTTAAACGAGAAAATGAGATCTCCTACTCTTATCCTATGTTTTGCACAGTGAAGTCAACTTCTCACTTTTGAACCTATTGATTCAACTTCACGCGATCCATCTCATCTTAATAGAACTTGATGTCTACTTTGACTTCCACTTTGAATAGAGACTTAGAATATGTTTGATTGGAACTTGGTATCTCTTTCTCTAGCTCCTTCTTTGGATCTTATTTCTCTTAAGGTTTACCATTAGATCCAACATTCAAGTTAGAGCTACAGAAAAAGGTAACTATATGTTGTTAATTTTCTTGATTGCAAAAATAAATGTATAGGAAGTGGAGGCAATTCATTGCATCTTTTGAATGACCAAAATCCAAGCTATGCACATGATCATATGGTGTTATTAGAAAGTAAGAGGAATTTTTCTATGTTCATTTAGGTTCAAACATCAATGATGTTTGTTTTGATAGGAAGGTAGGGAATTCCATCCATGAAAGGTTTTCAATTTTGAATTTTTATGGAGTTTAATTTATTAATTTTATAGAAAACATGAGTTCACTATGACTATACTTGTATTTACATGATATAAAATTGGTAGATTGGTACGTTGTGGTGTGAAACATTTGCAATTCTCATCTTTTATAAGCATTACACCGACTATTGGATTATCAATCTTTTACATTCTTTGTTACATTGATCTCTTGAATTGGTTTCCTTTTACGCATTTTCCCTTCCCTGTTGTTATTTCGTTGGGTCTTCCACTATCCAACGCTACAAATTGATTAGTTTCCCCTACAATCGCAGTGGGATCCTTATTAGAATTATATTATTATTTTATTTAGCATCCTATTTGCTTATACTAAGCTGCGTTAGGGCCCCTGTTTGTTACAAATTTGATAATATGATATAAAGGGGGTATTAAAAATGGGTTGATAAAAATGGATACCTACAATATCTGGGGAAACTAGGGGTTTTCTTAATTGGAAAGGTATATTAGGAGGGGGGTTCAACAATACAATTTTAGGAGGAATTTTCCAATATTTAGTGAAATTAGGGATATTCTTTAATATCCTGCGAACAATCGTGCTATGTAACAAGTTCACTAAGTGAACCCCCCATGCTTTTTCCCCCAAAAAATCAAATGTATTATACTTCAATCCTAAGCTTTAGTCCTCCTTATATATTCATTATGAATTCTTTTCTATCCTAAAGTAGCTTCAATTTGATTCCCTTGAGATGGGTGGAGTGTCCACTCCGAGACATCCATTCTAATCCTGAAGCTTGATGCATTGTCTAACCACTACGCCAACATCCATAACTGAATTATTTCATTCCTTTATTTGTTAAATGACCATTGATTTCCCTTTAAGTTGCATGGAAAATAATAATAGACAAATAATAAGAATTTGGAAAATTAATCTAGTATGATAACTTAATAATATTGTATATATATAATACATTTGTTTGTAATAAAGGGAGCTACTCCATTGACTTGTGTCTTAAAATTACACTTTTCTGAGTCATTAGAAGTTAATACTCAAATATAATATAACATAGGTTATCTTTATGGATTCCTGAAAGATTTGGAATTAAGATAAATTTGAATTGGATTATTTCAAATTCTATAATTTGTATAATTAAGAATATGATGATAAATTTGTAAAATTATATACTTTTAGTTTAATTTTTAAGTATTTTTTACTTTATTAGAGTGGCAGGTGATGAGAGGCTATATAACCCCCAAGGAAAAAACGATTTGATTTTCTAATGGGGTTCGGGAAAAAATCCAACAACCAAGCATAAGGTTTTGCTCTTCTCCAAGGATGCAAGATTGCTATTCAAAAATATATCCCTGAGTTTTGTATTCTTGGCGAATCCTCTAGTTATGTATTCTTGGAGAATCCTCTATTATTATTGGTACAATGGATTCCTCCTCCATCCCCTCTGATCTTCTTTTGAAAAGTACCAAAGGTAGAGTCATAACCTACACCCATAACATAAGCAAGGTAAGGTTTTACCACATTCTAAGAAACTTGAATAAGGAATTGGATCAAGCAACAAATTTGGCCTCACATCTCAATGAAAGAGAAATCTATATCAAGAAAACTCTTCATAGGTGGTATCCTATCGCTTGAGAATTGTATGTTTGAGTTTTGGAATTATGCCAAAAGGGACATTCCAATGTTTTTCATCGTCATTCCTTGGGAAGGCTTCTATTGGAAACATATGGTGAAATCTCATCAGCATGTGTTCTCTTTTCTCTTCTTGTTGGTCTGGACGTTGGTATATAAATGAACTTTATTGATTTTGTTGTGTCATCCATCGAACATAAACCAAATAGCTCTTCACATGATATGGAAGGAATGTTGTAGTGTGGGATGAACTCAACAAGAATGATGACAATTAATGGTGTAGTTAAGTTAAATGGACAGATGGCTTCTGTGATACCCATCGCATTCTTCTACCCTTGTCTCTATTTCAAATTTGTTGGATAATTGTAGCCAAGCTGAATAAATTCGAGGATTCGAGTGGAAATATGCTTAGACATGCAGTTGTGCGATGCAGTGGAACTTGCATTTTCCATCACTTGCGCAATCTGGAAGAGAAATGCAGGAGAAACAAACTCGAAATGCAGAGAATTGGTCGTGTTCTTGACAGAGACATAGATGAGTTAAAGAAAAGGATTTCCAAAGAGGAAGAGGCTCATGAAAATGAAGAACAAGATACCATTTATCGAATTAAGGGATTAGAGGAAGAGTTAAGCCCCTAAAGACCAATAATAAGATGATGGAGAAAAAGCTAAGTAATCAGGAAGTGCTCATGGTTCTCCTTCAACAACGAGTTGGTAACCTGTAGAATGCATCCTCTAGGGACACTGAGGGCTTTGTTCAAATCCTGGTACAAGAATATCAGTTAGGGTTTATGGCACACGAGATTGGTTAGTTAAAGACATAAAATGACTCTCTTATATTCGTTGAACATCAAGAAAAGAAATGAAAATTATCTTGGTTTTGGTTCTGTTTTGAACATATCAATAACAATATGCCGATCCTTAGTGGTGTAGGCCTTCCATCTTAGCTTGGCATGCGGTATGAGTTCTATTGGGTGTTTTTTTTGGATCTCTGTAATTTTTTTTTCTTTCCACTAGATATATTTGTTCTTATAGATGTAAATTAATTTTTGTTTTGGTTATGTAGCATAGCGAGGTCTGTGATAAGGGGTAAGAATGTTAGTCATACCTTTGGGCCTTCAAGCACCCTTTTACTCCTATGGTGTGAACATACCCTATCCTTTTATAAATAAAAATTTAACTGTTGTTGTAAAAAATACATACATACATACATACATACATACATACATGCATGCATGCATGCATGCATGCATACATACATACATCTATATATATATATATATGACTTTATAAAATCAAAATAGCTAAATGTAATTTTTTTATTAAGTGGAAATATATTTTTAGAATTCACTATTGTAGATATGTGATCACAAGTAGGTAAGACTTGCATCACCATATAATTGAAAAGCTAAAGAGATTGAAGGGTACTAACTAGAAATCTTAAAAATTGAAGCACATATTTTCATCCTTTACATTCACAGTATCTTTAATATGGAAGTCAAGCATGGATTCCCTAAGCCTTGGGCTCAGAGCCTTATAGTTCCTATTTTTAAAAGCAAAGATAAAGATAACCCTTCTAACTATTCAACCATTATGATTATCCCTCTTTTAACCAAGTTATATGGTATTATTTTGGAAAAGAAGATTAGCATATGGATAAAAAGAGAAGGAAAACAAGCTAAAGGACAAGTAGGCTTTAAAAGGCATAAATCAACCATGGACCAACTTGTTATGCTTAGGATCATTGTGGAGGAGTGTCACAATAATAAATCCAATCGTTCTTTTTGTGGACTTCAGAAAATATTTTGATACCGTGCATAGAAAGAACATTTGGAATAGGTTAGAGGAGTTAAATGTTCCTTTTGGATTGACGTCTATAGCTATAAGGTTATACGAGAACATCATTTCGAAGTTCAAGAACTTTAAAGGATGGTTGCATGATATTAACTATAATATGGGTTTTAAGCAAGGGTGCTCCCTCTTCCCTGCCCTTTTTTGCATTACATTGACCAGACGGAAGGTTGTTTAGAAGAAGTAGGTTGTACTAGAATGACCTTAGCAGGAATAGTCACCTTCCTTCTTCTCTATGGTGATGAAATCATACTTAGGGCAAGGGAGCCCTATGATCTTGTGAATCAATTAGGAATTTTTAAGGACTTTTGCTCCAATATATGCATGACTGTTAACACTGACAAAACAAAATTCATGGTTATCAAGTCTAATAAGGGAACTCACGATAATTTTGTATATGACAATAGAAACATGGAGCAAGTGACTTCTTATAAATATCTCGAAATTAACTTCCATCACAAGATCAACTAAAACTAAAGCACTGAGAAGAGAAATAATTGAGCGTGGAAAGCCCTCTTTGGTCTTGAAAACAACTGTAAAGTATCAAACCTTTTGATGTGGGACATAAATAAATTCCTCTTTAAAACACTCATCGCTCTCATTATCTTATATGGATGTGAATATTAAGGTTGCAGCATTTCTAGTAAATCATGGAGAATGATTGAGCAAATATAGAAGTGGTTTATTACCTATAATATTAAAATTAAGAGCAATATTCGTTACCCGTTTCTCCTCTTATAAGTAGGGTTCTCCCCCATTGAAAGTATGACTATGATTAGGTATATAATGTACAAGCACAAATTAAACAATACAAGAGACCACTAGATTCCTAAAATTTCTCTTAACTCCATTTAAAAGCATATATGCCTCAAGCAGGGGTGGCATAAAGATGCCATAACTTGGTTAAATAATTGGGGAAATGACAAAACTATCACTCTGCAAAACATTAATAACATTAAAACTATTATTACTTCTATGTTGAAAGAGAAAATGTGGTGTAAGGAAGATTTAGAGGTTAAAAGAAAATTACGATATTATAAAGAGATAATTAATCCTAACCTTTAGGATCAAAATTATCTCTCTAAAATAACGAGCTCAAAGCAAAAAAGTCAATATTGGCAATATTAGAATGAACTCTCATGAGCTCCATAGTGAAATTGAGCACTAGACTACTCCTAAGATGCCATGGGAGGAAAGGACATGCCACCTTTGCGAGTATATCAAAATTGAAGGTGAAAATCACTCTCTTACAGTGCCCTGCCTACACCCACATTAGATCTCGGTTCCATATTCTTTTCTCCAACATTGACCTCTCGAAGATTCTTATTCCTCAAAACCATGGCGATCTAGGGAAACTTCTCACTAATCCTTTTGAGCATACAAATAATATTTTAAAACAAAGCAAATAATCTCTATCTTGTCATTTCTCTTAATGTCCTATGAACAAAATTTGGACATTAATCACCATCATGATCATCATCAATTATTTTAAACAATTATTTATTATTGTAATAATAAAAATAAATAATAAATAAAAACAAGAATTCAAGGTACTACTTATCAACAACCAATGATCTAATGATCGTCTATGGCTAGTTTATCTTAAATCAAGAACACCAATTCAAGGGACTACTTGATCATACAAAAATCATATAACGGTCATCTAAGACTACTTTATCGTTAACTCAACTCTTTATGAATACAAATCTTGTGGGATCATTATAAATACAAAGAGTGCGATCAATAGTTTATCATAAAGTGTTCTCTATATGTTGCAGACTACTTGGAGTGTGCCTTGCTTGTGCTGCAAAATCTCTTGAATAATGAGTATTCCAATTTCTATTGTTTAAAACAATTGAGTTTAGTTGAAAAAGGAGAATGAACAGTGGAAATATCTTAAACCTAGGGAAAGGATCACTTGTTGTGAAAAAGGGAATATCATTGACTTGGAAGAAGGATGGGATATTATTTATAAATCTATTCTACAGTTAAGACATTGGTTGTAGGAGGGAGATCTCAATTGTCTGATGATCATGGATGAGCTTGTGGTTGTTCGTACTGTTGTCTACAATATGTGTGCTCAAAGATACCATAAGTTCTATTCAGAGCAAAGTATCTTTGATAGATCTAAGGATTACACTAGAGAGTACATATATTTAATAATATATGTTAGATGTACTCTCTAATGAAATCCTTAGATCTATCATAGATAATTTTCTCCAAATATAACTCTTGGTGCCTGTGAAACTAGATATTGTACACAATAGTGTAAACAACCACACGCTTGTCTACAATCATCAAACAATTGAGAGTTCTCACTTCCAACCAATAACTTATGTGTAGAATACGTTTATAAATAATATCACATCATTCTTCTAGCTCAATAATATTGCATTTTTTCATAACATTCCATCCTTCCTCTTGGTTTAAGATATTTCAGTTGTTCATCATCATTTTTCAACTAAACCCAACTATTTGAATTAACAATATACCTTTGAATACTTAGTAATCAAAAACTTAGGCAAGACAAGGAACATTGAGAAATCCACATCATATAGAAAACTCTTTGGGATAAATTGTTCACTTCATATTTACAATGATCTCACAAACTTTGTATTTATAAATAGTTGATTTACTGGTAAAATAGCCTTAAATAAAAGTTAGATGACCAAATAATGCTTCATATTATTATTATTATTATTATTTAAAATCATTCTATATCCATATGTGACTTGTTGTTAAAAATGTATTTTTATTTAATAAAAAAATTCTATAAATATTTTGATTTTATAAAATAAAAAATATATAACTTTACAAAATTAATATCACATTTTTAACTATACAAGTTTTAAAATAAAACAACTAAAATAAAAAAACTAAAATTGATCTTAAATCCAAATCATACTTAAACCCGATGTTATATTATATTATTATTTAAGATTCAACAACAATCTAAAATTTTAAGACAATTTCAAGGAGAAGATCCCTTTATTAGAAAGTATAAGGCATTGGCTGTTCAATATATAACTTAATATAATATTATTAAGTTAATATATAACTTAATAATAATATAATATTATTATATAACTTAATAATATAATAATATAACTTAATATAATATTAATATGTTATCATAACAATTATTTCTTTAATTTTCACATTAAATTCATATAATTGTCATTCAATATTGTGTGAGATATTTTTAATAAATAAAGAAAAGTAATAAATTTTATGGTTGTTCATTTTTCATAATTATTTTTTTTAAATTATATATATATATATATATTTTTTTTTAAATTCATCACTATTAAAAATATAATTAATTATACATTAAAATTAAATATATAAAATGAAATATAGTACACAAAAATCAATTATGCTTGATAAAAATCAACAATATATAAAAATATCATAAAATTATCTATATAAATATGTATTATTGTCAAAGACAATAAAACTAATCTAAAACCTACCAAATATTGGTAATAATTATATTCTTTAAAATTAAATAAAAGCTAAAATTAAAATTTTCATTCCCTTAAATCTAATAACATAAGACTGTAATAAAATTTTCATTCCTTTAAATCAAATGTCATAAAACGTAAATTTTAATTCCTTTGAATGTAACGTCATTACTAGATTTAAGGACATAAGAAGTTAGAGTTAAAGTTATTATGCTTTTCTACACGGTGGCTTTCTTCTTACACAGTTGCTTTTCTTCAGCAGCGACTTCAGGGAAATATCATAACCGCGATACAAATTTGCAGAAAGATCACCAGTAGCGAGAAAGATCACCAGTACGCTTCACGCTTCTGAGAGAAATTTGAATGGACCTATTGGGCTACTTGATTTGTTTGGGTTTTCACCTGACTCAAGCTGTCGCACTTTGGAAGGGGAGAAAACCTCACTCGGGATGAGTATGTTTCTTAATCTGCAATAATATTTTTTTCGCACATTTTCAGTTTTATAATTGACATGTCACCATTCTGGATACACGTGAATTAATGGATATAGGTGTTCACAATCTTCTACTAAACGAAAGGGCCTTTGATCCTTCTTGTCGAAAGTTGGAATTTGGGATAAATATTTTTTATATGTTATAACTTAGCTAATGTCTCGATCCCTACTATTTACTGCACAAGTCCAAAGTCAGGAATTGTCATCCTAGCCTTCGTAGATTAAATATTTTTACATTTCTCTCTTAAATGAAGCGTCGACCGACCCTTCTTGTGTTCAGTATTTCTACAGTGTTCACCATTATGGATATACATGAATTGACGGCCGAGCCTTTGTAGGTTGAATATTTTTACAATTCCCTCATAAATGAAAGGGTGGGTTACCCTTCTTATGCCCAATATTATTTTCAAAAGGGCTGGTGCAAGGTAATGATACCCAATTATTACACGTTAGTTGCAATGACTTTCTGGAAAAACAAAATATTATCATTAAAATGAATTATTATGGGTACCTACAAAACTTTTTCGGATTAGGTGTAAAAAGATGAAATGTAGAAAAACGGATGACCTTCCATAATATATAACTTTTATTTATGGAAACGTTGTATAACCACCCCAAAATGTCATTATTCGAAGATTGGTATGTTATTTTTTTCCTAAAACATAATGCACATGTTTTTGTTGAGCCACCTGTTTGCTATGTAAATTTTCAATTTACGAGAAAAAAAATATGTAGAGGCGTAGGAAACAGTAAAATCTTGTGCGGGGCTATTTTTCCAAAATTTTAAAAGTCAATTTTATATTTTTTTTAAATTACCGAAGTCAGTGAAGCCCTAAAACGACATGGTCAAGTGTTGAGCCACCATATCATGGTCTAAAAATAATCAAAATGCATTTTTTTTTAAGTTGTAGGTATTTTCATGCTCTTGTGTGGATTCTTTTCCGTTTTCGAAATGGGTAAGCCAATCAAAAGTTATAGGCCAAATAAAAGACCTATGTTTTTTACGAATTTGACATGAGTGCAATTTAAAATGAATTAAAAATAGAGAACAACAATAGATCTATTAAAAAATTATATATTTAAAATCTGCACACAGAGCTCGACAAGTGTGTGCAATTTCATTTGCAGAGCACTCGTGGAGCTTATGCAGAACTAGCTGTGAAAAACAGGAAGTTACAGCATTTGATGTGTTCTTCCATAAATCACAGATAAATCAGATCGAGCCTAAAGGTGCAATCCGAAGCTAATTCCAACCCTGCAAGGGCACCAAAAACAATTTGAATTCGTACACGCATGCGCGCAAAGATGCGCGCATGCGTAAGTACGTGCACGCGTCCATGGAAGTGCGCACGTGTGGTTAAAAGAGCGCACGCATAGGTGTGTGTACGTGTTATTGTATCCTATATGGTTCATTTAATTTCCTTTTTCAAGGGGATACATAAAGTTGATGAAGATGTGATGATGAAGAAGATGACGATGATGGAGATGTTGATGAGGAAGGGGGATATGACAATGATGATTAAGATGTTGATGAGGAAGGGGGAGATCACAATGATGATGAAGATGTTGATGATGATGATGATGATGAAGATGTTGTTGATGATGATGATGATGATGATGATGATGATGATGATGAGATGATGGTGACAATGGTGATGAAGATGATGATGAAGATGATGGTGATGGTGATGATGATGGTGATGATGGTGATGAGGATGATGATCCTGATGGTGATGAAGATGATGATGATGATGATGATGATGCAGATAATGATGATCATCATCTTCATCATCATTGTCATCTCCCCCTTCCTCATCAACATCTCCATCATCGTCATCTTCTTCATCATCACCATCTTGTTCATCACCATCATCATCATCATCAACATCTTCATCTCCATCATCATCATCTTCTTCATCCTCATCACCATCACCATCATCATCATCTTCATCATCATCATCATCATCGTCATCATCAACACCATCATCATCATCATCACCACTCTCTTCTTCCTCATCATCATCAACATCTAGGTCATCATCTTGATCATCAACGTCAAATCAACATCATCATTATCATCCTCATCATCACCATTGATGGTGATGATGATTAAGATGATGATGATGATGTTGATGATGAGTACGATGACCATCAACATCATCATCATCTTCATCATCGTACTCATATTCATCATCATCATCATCATCTTTGTCATCACCCTCTTCCTCATAAACAACATCTTCGTCATCATCATCATCATCATCATCAATGATGATGATGACGAAGATGTCAATGACGCAGATGATGACGAAGGTGGCGATGATGAGTATGATGAGGATGATGAAGATGACAATTATGATGACAAAGACAATGATGATCGTGACCATGATCATATGATGATGATGATGGTGGTGAGGATGATGAAGATGGTGATGATGATGACTAATGAAGATGATGATGATGAATATGATGATTTTGATGGTCATGATGATGATCATATTCGTCGTACTCGTATTCATCATCATTGTACTCGTATTCATCATCATCCACCACCACCATCATCATCATCATCATCATCATCATCATCATCATATTCATCATCCTCATCATCATCCGCGTCCTCACAATGATGATGATGATGAACATGATGAGGAAGTTGATGATGATGATCATGTTGTTGATGATGATGAAGGTGATGATGATGTGCTGCATATTCCTCATCATCTCCAAATTAGTCATCATCATCATCGTACTCATATTCATCATCATCTTCGTACTCATATTCATCATCATCCACCATCATTATCATCTTCATCGATGACGATGATACGAAGATGTCAATGATGATGATGATTATGATACGAAGATGTCAATGATGATGATGATGATATGAAGATGTCAATGATGATGATGATGATATGAAGATGATTACGAAGATGTCAATGATGATGATGATAAGGAGGAAGATGGCGATGATGAGTATGATGACGAAGATGAACATGACTAAAGACAATGATGACGAAGACAGTGATGATCATGACCATGATCATATGATGACCATGGTGATGATGAGGATGATGATGATGATGATGATGATGGTGATGATGATGACTAATGAAGATGATGATGACGAATATGATGATTTTGATGATAATCATATTCGTCATCATCATCATCATACTCATTTTCATCATCATCCACCATCGTCATCATCATCACCATCACCAGCATCATCATCATCATCATCATCACCATCATCATCATCATCATCATCCGTGTCCTCACAATGTTGATGATGATGATGATGATGAAGTTGATGAT
This sequence comes from Larix kaempferi, assembly GCA_027924585.1. NCBI lineage: Eukaryota > Viridiplantae > Streptophyta > Pinopsida > Pinales > Pinaceae > Larix > Larix kaempferi. The sequence goes on along the minus strand of BSBM01001668.1, from coordinate 490,847 downwards.
GATGAAGATGATGATGATGATGAGGATGATGTGCTGCATATTCGTCATCATATTCATCATCAACATCATCATCATCTCCATTAGTCATCATCACCATCTTCATCGTCATTGTCATCATCATCATCATCATCATCATCCCCGTCCCCACAATGATGATGATGATGAAGATGGCGATGATGATGACTAATGAAGATGAGTATGACGACGAATATGATGTTTTTGCTTCTGATGATGATCATATTCATCATCAACACCATCATCTTCATCATCATACTCGTATTCATCATCATCCATTGTCATCATCATCATCTTCATCATCCTCATCATTATCCGCATCCTCACAATGATGATGATGATGACGATCATGGTGTTCATGATGGGGAAGATGGTGATGATGTGCTACATATTCCTCATCATCTTCAGCATCATCATCATCGTCATCATCATCATCATCATCATCATCGTACTCATATTCATCATCATCTTCGTCGATGACGATGATATGAAGATGTCAATGATGATGATGATTATGATACGAAGATGTCAATGATGATGATGATGATATGAAGATGATGACTAAGATGTCAATGATGATGATGATTAGGATGAAGATGGCGATGACGAGTATGATGATGAAGATGAAGATGACTAAAGACAATGATGACAAAGATAGTGATGATCGTGACCATGATCATATGATGACGATGGTGATGATTGTGATGATGGTGATGATGATGACTAGTGAAGATGATGATGACGAGTATGATGATTTTGATGATGATCATATTGTTGATGATTATGATCATCATTTTGTTTATGATTCATCATTGTACTCGTATTCATCATCATCCATCATCATCATCATCATCATATCATATCATAATGTATCAAAATATTCTCATAATGATGATGATGAGTATGATGATTTTGATGATGATCATATTTTTTATGATGATGATGATCATGTTGTTGATGATGATGAAGATGATGATGATGTGCTGTATATTCCTCATCATCTTCATCATCATCATCATCACCTCGAAATTAGTCATCATCATCATCGTACTCATATTCATCATCATCCACCATCATCATCATCATCATCATCATCATCTTCGTCGATGATGATGATACGAAGATGTCAATGATGATGATGATTATGATACGAAGATTTCAATGATGATGATGATGATATGAAGATGTCAATGATGATGATGATGATGATGCGAAGATGTCAATGATGATGATGATTATGAGGAAGATTGCGATGACGAAGATGAAGATGACTAAATACAATGATGACGAAGATAGTGATGATCATGACCATGATCATATGACAATGATGGTGATGATGGTGACTAGTGAAGATGATGATGACAAATATGATGATTTTGATGATGATCATATTCATCATCATCATCATCATCTTCTTCATCATCGTACTCATATTCATCATCATCCACCATCATCGTCATCATCATCATCATCACCATCATCATCATTATCATCCTCGTCCTCACAATGACGATGATGATGATGACTATGAAGATGGTGATGATGATAATGTTGTGGATGATGATGAAGATGATGATGATGACGAGTATGATGTGCTTCATATTCATCATGATCATCATCATGAACATCATGATCATCATCATCATCATCCACCTAGAAGCATTATTCTTGATGTAATACATATGTTTATAATTCAAAATTAAATTCATGTTTTGAAATTAAAATACATATTTGTAAATATACCCCTACACCCCTAAACACCTAGAAGCACTTAAATGCACATAGGGATTATGGGTTAGAATAGGTCCTAAAGGCCTTTATGGGGGAGGGCCTCTTTATGGGGAGGGGCTCTAGGAATAACCCGACACATTTAAATCTCTTGGGTAATAAATGAACTGAATGTTACCCACCAAACAATACAACGTTCAGAAGGGACGTGCATGCGCTAATAATGCGTGCACGCTAGATGCACGTGCATGTCCCTGTTGAAGATTAAATTTAGAAAATCGCCCACATTCTTTCTCCCACAATTTTTTTCTCATTTTTGCGTTCTCTTCGCTAGTTTCACACACAGTCCGACAAGCTTTTACATGGTAGATTGAATTCATACACAATTTGGTGCTTCCTTGACCATTTGGATAGAATACACAACATTTTGGGCTCTATTTGGATCCTTCGATTGAATACACACCTCTTGGGCTCTATTTGGATCAATCGAGTGAATACACAACAGTTGGACTCTATTTTGCACCTTGGATTGAATTCTCATGCTACTTGGACACGCATGAAGTCTTCTTACATATAGTGGACACATCAAAAGAGCATTTGACATTTGAGGCAAAGAGCAATCATAATCCTTGAGGTATGGTGATAATTTTATCTTGTTAAATGTAGTTTAGTCTTCATTCACTTGTTTGAATGGCATCTATTTGGGTTTTTCCTCATGAATTGTATGATAGATCTATTTTAGTTTTCTTAATCTTCAACATAGACAATAAAAACATCTTACCAAAAAAAAACTACAAAATCAACCAAGCAATGCTTTCAACCTTTCATGAAGATAATAAAAAAAAATTACTTGCATCACCACCAATAAAATTTCATAATCACATTCTTCCATCTAGTAGACAAACATTTGTTGAATTCCTCATGGTTTCACTACAACAACTCACACAAACACCTAGAGAATTGAAAACTCTTAGTCTTTTGGGGCTATTTTCCCTCATAGGGAAGTTGCTCCTACTAACATCCCATACCACCATTCAATACCATCCAATACCATCCTACCGAGTTCCAAGAGGTGTCGTTGCAGTTATATGTAGGGCATTCCCAATAGCTTTTAAGATTATATGAAAACATTCTCACTAGATGTTGTTGTACATAATCAATTGCTATATCGAGGTTTAATAATCATGTGCACATCGAGTTTTAATATCTTATTTGTTGTTCATTCTTCCAAGGGTGACATTTATGTTTTTTTTTAAACGCATTGAATATGGGAAACAAACGTAATAATAAAATAAAGTCTAGAAGGATGGGGCTGCCCCCTGAAAAGGCCCATGAGATAAGAGAAAATGCGAGGTTGTACATGCAAAACTGTAGAAATCAAAATGTTAGTGCTTAGATCCATCAACAAGCAATGACGAAGTGGTTGAAGCCAATCAAATCTTGCCTGATGTCGATTATGAAGGGATGGACATTGAAAAAGTTCTTAATTGGCAACCTCCCCAAGAAGAGCACACACATGCAGAACACACTCCCTTGCAGGATCAAGTTGTGATTGAAGGGCCACAACAAGTCATTGATGGGACTCATACTTCCTTGCCGACTCCCTTGCCTCGACTATCAAGCGGACGACGAAGAACTCCCAGACGTACTCATGTGGATGAAAGTTCATTTTCAACACTTGAAGGTAAGATGCCCAAACGCACTATTGATTTCCATTGTAGCAAGATAACGAAAGAAATTTTTGAATCCAAAACCGATGTAGCAAAATGTCAATTGTTTCTTGCTTTGTTAAAATCACATTGCCTAGCGAATGTTAGGAGAATTTTGGGCATAAAGGTAGTTAGAAGTTCAGATGTCAACAATCATGTTGTTAGAAATCTACAATGTGGATTTAATTTGATTGGAAAAAATTCTCGTACAAAAGATTTTAATGTGGCTCATCGTGTACTGTTGGAATCAATTGTAAACAAATCCACAAGGCAACTTCGCCTACTATCAAACACATGTAAAATCTCTAAAGTAGACAGAAAGACTCTTCAAAAGTATTCTGCCATCAGAGAAAAACTTGAGACCCCAGGCCAAAAAGATTGTTGGGCCTTTGTTGGTAGGTTACCTCATTCAGACATGAAGCTCATTGATGCTTTTAAAGAACTAGTGCAGAAGTTTTGGCATGATAACACGAGACCGTCATCGAATCAAAGAGATGTTTTAAAGTTGAGAAAAGGTATTAGGGGGGTGAACCCCATGTCAAGCACTTCCTTGAAACGACACAAACAGAACTCTACGAGAGGTTCAAGAATGAGCACACACAATTGAACTTGGGCCAAAGGTCCTTTGAAAAATGAAAACCCTGGTATTTTAAAATTTGCAATGATCGTAATACATGTTGTTGTAGATACCATGTAGAATTTGAGTACTTTTATGATACATATAGACATATATTTTGTGATTTGCATACTAACATTGTGCAGGATTTCCCATCGTTACAACCACCGAATGCATCCAGAGAATTTACACATAGCATAATGTGTCCAAGACTTGAAGGACAAAAATATTATAAAAGATCATGTTTATATGGGACATGTTCCAATTGCAGTGGATTTGCATTATTGAGCCCCTACATCCATGCAACCGCGGAGCACGCATTTGGGAGGATGTCAGTATAAATGTAGAACTTCCAGTACATAACATATCAAGTAGATAGTTCGAAGGAAAGCAAAAAAACTGCATTGGTGAAGTCATAGGTAATCTAAGTTTCCATACTTTCATACTGTACATGTTGAATTTGTACATATATGTTCAGATTGAAAATTCCACGTTGTTTTAATGCCATTGGTTTTGTTGCACCAGGTACAAATTTGCAAATTCATGAAGGAATTCTACGAAAAGACCAAGCAGTATGTACAACATGTCCATGTAGCACGATGGCAGGATGAACAGTACAGGCAGTGTAGGCATAGTATTGTCGGTTGTGGACTTTGTTGAAAACTACACCCTGTAGCCACATAATGAGATTCAAAGTCAATACTACCATTTAGACCAAGTTAGCATAATGGTCCATATCATGTATAGGCACGCACAAGAGAGCAGCAACCACAGGAGGATAATATTGAAAGAGACCAACTTCTACATCAGTGACGACAGGTGCCATGACCTGCATTACGTGCAACATTGCTTCCAAATTTTCTATGATCACCTGAAGGAGAGAGGTATACAGATGGATCAGCATTGGATATGGTCAGATGGTTGTGCAGGCTAGTTCAAAAATGCACATGTATTCCAGTGGTTGAGTATTTTGCACAAGACTTGTGATGTGTTGCATGTGTGGAACTATTTCGAGACTGAGCATGGAAAGGGAGAGCACGACGGTGCTGGGGCATGTCTCAAAACTTCCCTACGAAGGGAAGAGATGAGGTGCATGAGAAACCCTCATATTCGGGATGCAGAAACCATAGTTCAATGGTGCTCTGCAAAAATTTCAGATCGAACAATGGAGCAACACATACCAATAGGTAGAGGACATGTTGTCAGAACTTTCTAGCATGTAGTTGATATAGACCGATCGTGCTCTTATAGTTGCATAACTGTGCAAGGAACTCATGGATTTCATTCGGTTTGAAGCTCAAACAACCCCTTATTTGAAATATGGATGTGAAAACTTGCTTGCTTTTGTGGGCCTTGCAATAGTTGTGAATGGGATGAATGTGAATCAATGTATTGGGTTGATGAATGGGATCACGTATCACTTGCAGTGGACCCACATGCAGTTGTTGAAACAATCCAGTTAGAGGAAGGCCAGTCCTCTATTTCGAATGAATATGATCATATATCTGATCTAGTATAGCCAGGTAAACATTTCTGCATGCATATCCTAGTTCCCTCCTTGTTTATATGTAATTATCCAAGTTATCAAACCACTACTTGTTGGAATATAACCGTAAAATGCATCTTTGAAGGACACATCTATGCAATTGTCTCCCTGACAGACAGTGCAATTGGGATGAATTATTGGTTGGCACGATGCATCCAGGGGAAGCAAACCCTCCTCGCATCATTAACAAATAGTGAAGGCATTACCTTTCCCACTGGCTCGATGGTCGTTCAGGGGGAATATCTTACAATGGATGGAAGAGACCAAAGAGCAATGGCTACAAATACACGGATTATAGAACAGGCTCGCGAGTGTATCACTTTACGCACTTGATCATTGGTACAAACATCCAACTACAGACAATGTCAACGAAGTCATCAAACAAGGTACGCTACTTACTACCTCATGCAGAGCACGAGAGTTTGTTTGAGACAATAAAAAACCAAGAGGATCCAGAAGGCGTATTTGATTGAGGTACATAGTATAGTAATGATGTGATTGTTTATTCTTGCATGTCCAAAGTTATTCATGTTAGATAGTTTATTTGATATCGTTATCTTATATCGTTTATTTGATGTTTGAGTTATGATTAAGTTATGATTTATAGCCATGTGATTTTTATTCATGCATTATCAATGTTATTCATGTTAGATAGGAATTTGATATCGTTATTTGATATCGTTTATTTGATGCACATGAGTTATGATTAAGTTATGCTTTATGTGAATATGTATGTGGTTCATGTGATGCAACAACTTCCATATTGTCTTGAGCTACATCATCATCTCCTTGAGCAAATTTGATGGTCAAATGCATAGAGATCTTCTAGACTCTTAGATATGTATCCTAACAATTTATTTTACAACATGCTCATTTATGGTTGAAGATTGATGCTTGATTCCTATAGAAAACCACTTAGATACATCATCTCCATCATCATCATCGTCATCTTCTTCATCATCATCATATTCTTCATCATCATCATCATCATCTTCATCACCATCACCATCATAATCAACGTCTTCATCTTCATCATCATCACCATCTTCATCATCATTGCCATCTCTAGGTCCCTGACCAACAACGCCATCATCATCACCATATCCATCATCTTCATCATCTTCATCATCATCTTCATCATCATCATCATCACCATCTTCATCATCATCATCATCATCATCTTCATCACCATTGCCATCATCATCAACGCCTTCACCATCATCACCATCTTCATCATCATCACCTTCTTCATCATCATCACCATCTTCGTCATCGTGGTCATCTCTAGGTCCCTCATCACCGTCTCCATCATCATCACAATCTTCATCATCATCATCATCATCTTCATCACCATTGCCATCACCATCAACGCCTTCACCAATTAGACGCTAGCCACAAGTGCCTGGGGGAGGATTTTGCAAAGTTGACCCCCATGTGCAAAAATTGAACACTCCCTCATTGAGCAAAACCCTAGTTTCCAAGATGGACCTACAAGGTGACACCCGGGCCACAAGACTGGAGGGGAGGGGCACCCCTAGCACTATCTCGATGCTCTGAATCCAACGGAGCTAATGGTTTTTCGATCGGAGCCACGGTCTTCATTCTATGGCTCGTTCCGTCTTGCATCCAGAAGGCCTTCAGGGACACCTGTTGGATACTTGCCAGGGAATAGAACTCCAACCGTTTAGCAAAACTTGGTTCTGGGGAGTCCTGCAAGTGTGTCTAGAGAGGTTCTGACTAGGAATGCTAACCACAAGTGCCCATGGTAGGATTTTGCAAAGTTGACCCCTGTGTGCAAAGATTGTACATTCCCTTGCTGAACAAAACCCTAGTTTCCAAGATGGATCTACAAGGTGACACCCGGGCCACAGGACTAGATAAGAGGGGAAGCCCTAGCAATATCTCGACGTCCTGATTCTAACGGAGTTGACGGTTTGTCGATTGGATCCACGGTCTTCATTCTATGGCTCGTTTTGTCTCGCATCCAAAAGGCCTTCAGGGACACCTGCTCGATACCTGCCAGGGACATAGAACTCCAACCATGCAGCAAAACCTAGTTTCAGGGAATCCTCCAAGTGTGTCTAGAGAGGTTCCGGATGGGAATTCTAACCACAAGTGCCCAGTGGATGATTTTGCAAATTTGACGCCCGTGTGCAAAAATTGCACACTCCCTCACTGAGCAAAACCCTAGTTTCCAAGATGGACCTACAAGGTGACACCCGGGACACGGGACTGGAGGAGAGGGCCACCCCTAGCACTATCCGACATCCTAAATCCAACAGAGCTGATGGTTTTTCAATCAGAGCCACGGTCTTCATTCTATTTCTCGTTTCGTCTCGCATCCAAAAGGCCTTCAGGGACACCTGCTGGATACCTGCCAAGGCCATAGAACTCCAGTATTGCAGCAAAACTGAGTTTTGAGGAGTCCTGCAAGTGTGTCTAGAGAGGTTCTGGATGGGAATGCTAACCACAAGTGCCCGGTGGACGATTTTGCAAATTTGACCCCCTTGTGCAAAAATTGCACACTCCCTCACTCAGCAAAACCCTAGTTTCCAAGATGGACCTACAAGGTGACATTCGGGCCACAGGACCGGACGGGAGGGGCACCCCAAGCACTGTCCCGAAGTCCTGAATCCAACGAAGCTGACGGTTTGTCAATCGAAGCCACAGTATTCATTATATGGCTCGTTCCGTCTCGCATCCAAAAGGCCTTTAGGGACACCCGCTGGATACTTGCTGGGGCATAGAACTCCAACCGTGCAGCAAAACCTGGTTTAGGGAGTCCTGCAAGTGTGTCTAGGGAGGTTCTGGCTGGAACATATAGATCTTAATAGGATTTATACAATCTCTATTTTATGAGAAACTAACCTTAGAACTTCTCTTAGCAATTGCAATGAATCCTTCATTTTGTATTTGTTAGCAGAAGAAGATCAATTTTCGACAAAACAATCTACTTATTACATGTGGAGGTAGCAGTTTCCTGTGGAAAATGAGTGTAGGGTTGAGCAGAGGAAAGATGTTGGGAAATGGGCTATTACATTAGCTTTTCCGATGGGCAAGCGGTTTACAAAAGGAAATATGGTGGATGTAGATATCTATGCTTTTCTTCCACTGGAAATTGTAATAGGATTTCCATTTATAATATAAACAGATTTTTCATTGGTTTCGTCAAGAGAAAGTATCATTTTCAATAACAAGTGGAAGCAGGGAATCCTTCATTGTGTTCCATTAGCCTTTTGTTCAGCATTCCGTGCTTTGATAAGTGGTAACTCACCTCTATCATCATAAACTTGGGTATATAGGTACCTTCCCTTTCATATTCCTTGTTATCCACATCTAACACAAGTTAGAGATGCCATTCAGACCCAATTGATAGTTGACGAAGTAGTTTTATGTGACATCGGCTTTGGAATAAACATTTATGTAAACCAATAGAAGCTCGGACAATACTCCCTGCTTTTAAATGCATTATGGAGAGAGAAAGAGGACAAGTTCATTAAAGTGACTTCATTCATCTATATTCTCGTAATGTACACATAGTCCATCGTTATCTTGATAAACAAGAGTTTTATAATAGCTTGAATTTTTTGGGCATGGTTATCTCCCTGTATTCGATTGTCTGATCGGTTGACAAGCTTGCCTGAAAATATGTACGTTGAACTTCTTTGTTTTATTGCTGAAAATTGGAAGGGATTTTCAAGTCACCTACAAAACGCTCCTTTGCTGAAATATGTAAGTTCTTCCAAGAACATAGATTTGGCTAGTGTATCAAATGCTGCCGTCCACACCAGAATTTATGTTTCGTCAAAGGAGTCACACATATTGTGGCTGACCAAATGGTCTGGGGAGCTTGGAAGTGTCAGCAATTATTATTCCATGCTTGAATCTACCTAGAAGGCAATTATAAATTTAGATCCTTGAGAAGTGAGAAACTGTATGAGTGGTTGAGTCAGTGTCCTAAAATTACAGAGCTTTCTATCTCAAAGTTTGTTGTGCGGCTCCTAGATGTAGTATCAGACTCAACAGACAATAAACTTGTTACCACCACTAGAATGGCCCCAGGGTGCCCGACTGGGATGCCCGTAGTGCCCAAACCATTTCTCCATTCGTGAATTTGTCGATTCTGATGGATCCAGAACGCCGGGTTTCAACTAGGGGACCCCCCAAAGCATGCCTAGAAGGCCCGGAAGTGGTGCCAATGTGCCATCTCCGAAGTTAGGGTTTTGCTTAGTGAAAGCCATTCCAAATTCGCTCAAGGGGGCCATTTCTCGTCCGGAGGCCCCTTGACATGCGTGGCCACCGTGGACAATTCCACTATGGCCACATGGACCTGTGGGAGCCGACGGAATCCAAGTCCGCTTACCGGTTTGGGTTCCGTGGCCCCGGAGCAAATGCCCAAAGTGTCCCTGAATGGCCCTGCGGTGTCCGTATAGAATGCCTGTAAAACCCAAACAGTGGCTCCGTTCATGAATCCGTCGACTCCGGTTGGTCCGGGACACCAGGTTTCATCTAGGAAACCCCCCACAGCGTACCTCGAAGACCCGAAAGAGGTGCCAATGGGCCATCCTCGGAGCTAGGGTTTTGCTCAGTGATGGCCATTCCAAATTCGCTCAAGGGGGCCATTTCTCATTTGGAGGCCCCTGGGCATGCGTGGACACCGTGGACAGGTCCACTCTGACCACATGGACCTACGGGAGCTGACAAAATCCAATTCCGCTCACCGGTTTGGGTTCGGTGGCCGCGGAGCTAATGCCCAAAGTGTCCCTGAATGGCCCCGGGGTGCCCGACTAGAATGCCCGTACCATCCGAACCGTGGCTCCGTTCATGATTCCATTGACTCCAGTGGGTTCAAGATGTCAGGTTTCAGCAAGGGGACCCCCCGAAGCGTGCCTCGAAGGCCCGAAAGTGGTGCCAATGGGCCATCGCCGAAGGTAGGGTTTTGCTCAGTGAAGGCCATTCCAAATTCGCTCAAGGGGGCCATTTCTTGTCCGGAGGCCCCCGAGCATGTGTGGCCATCGTGGATAGGTCCACTATGGCCATGTGGACCTGTGGGAGTCAATGGAATCCAATTTTGCTCACCATTTTGGGTTCCATGGCCCCGGGGTGCCCGACTAGGATGCTCGTAGCGCCCGAACCATGGCTCCATTCGTGAATTCGTCGATACCGGTGGGTCTAGGACGCTAGGTTTTGGCTAGGGCACTGACCAGAGCATGCTTCGAGGGCCCGAATGTGGTTCCAATGGGCCATCGCTGGAGCTAGGGTTTTTCTCAGTGAGGGCCATTCCAAATTCGCTCAAGGGGGCCATTTCTCGGCTGGAGGCCCCCAGGCGTGTGTGGCCACTATGGAAAGGTCCACTATGGCCACATGGACCTATGGGAGCTGACGAAATCCAAGTCCACTCATCGATTTGGGTTCCGTGGCCATAGAGCAAATGCCCAAAGTGTCCGTGAATGGCCCCGGGGTGCCTAACTAGAATTCCCGTAGCACCCAAACCATGGCTCCGTTTGTGAATTTGTCGACTCCGGTGGGCCCGAGATGCCGTGTTTTGGCTAGGGCCCCCCCTAAAGCATGCCTTGAAGGCCCGGAAGCGGTGCCAATGGGCCATCTCCTGATCTAGGGTTTGGTGAGTGATGGGCATTCATGAACACTTTAGGGGTTTGCTCCGGGCCCACGGAACCCAAACCGGCCAGCGGAATTGGATTCTGTCAGCTCCCAGAGGTCCATGTGGCCATAGTGGACCTGTCCACGGTGGCCACGCACACCTGGGGGCCTCTGGACAAGAAATGGACCCCTTGAGCGAATTTGGAATGACCCTCACTGAGAAAAACCCTAGCTCCGGTGATGGCCCATTGGAACTGCTTCTAGTCCTTCGAGGCATGCTGTGGGTGTACCTTAGCCGAAACCCAGTGTCCCAGACCCACTGGAATCAACGGATTTGCGAACAGAGCCACAGTTCCGGTGCTATGGGCATTCTAGTCGGGCACCCCGGGGCCATTCACGGACACTTTGGGCATTTGCTCTGTGGCCACGGAACCCAAACTGACGAGCAGAATTGGATTCCGTTGCCTCCCATAGGTCCACATGGCCATACGGGACCTATCCATGATGACCACGCATGCTCGAGGGTCTCCGAAGGAGAAATGGCCCCCTTGAGTGAATTTGGAATGGCCCTCACTGAGAAAAACCCTAGCTCCAATGATGGCCCATTGGCACTACTTTCGGGCCTTCGAGGCATGCTCTAGGGGGTTTCCTAGCAAAAACCCAATGTCCTGGACCCACCAGAATCAACGGATTCACGAACGGAGCCACGCATTGGGCGCTACGGGCATCCTAGTCGGGCAGCTCAGGGCCATTCAGGGACACTTTGGGCATTTGCTCTGGGGCCATGGAACCCAAACCGGTGAGTGAACTTGGATTCTGTTGAATCCCACAGGTCCACGGTGGCCACGGACGCCCGAGGGCCTTCGGATGAGAAATGGCCCCCTTGAGCGAATTTGGAATGGCCTTCGTTGAACAAAATCCTAGCTCCGGGGATGGCCCATTAGCACCACTTTCGGGCCTTCGAGGCACGTTGTGGGGGGTCCCCTAGCCGAAACCCGACATCTTGGACCCACCAAAATCAACGGATTCATGAACGAAGCCACAGCTCGGGTGCTACGGGCATTCTAGTCGGGCACCCCGGGGCCATTCAGGGACACTTTGGGCATTTGCTCCGGGGCCACGGAACCCAAACTAATGAGTGGACTTGGATTCTTTCAGCTCCCACAAGTCCACATGGCCATAGTGGACCTGTCCACGGTGGCCAGGTGCGCCCGGGGGCCTTCGGACGAGAAATGGCCCCCTTGAGCGAATTTGGAATGGCCTTCACTGAGCAAAACCCTAGCTCCGGAGATGGCCCATTGGCACCACTTCCGGGCCTTTGAGGCATGCTTTGGGGGGTCCCCTAGCTGAAACCCACCGTCCCAGATCCACCGGATCCGACGGATTCACAAATGGAGCCACGGTTCGGGTCCTACGGGCATTCTAGTCGGGCACCCCGGGGCCATTTAGGGACACTTTGGGCATTTGCTCCGTGGCCACGAAACCCAAACTATCAAGCGGAATTTGATTCTGTCGCCTTGTACAGGTCCACGTGGCCATAGTGGACCTATCCACGGTGGTCATGCATGCCCGGGGGCCTCCGGACGAGAAATGCCCCCCTTGAGTGAATTTGGAATGGCCTTCATTGAGCAAAACTCTATCTCCGGGGATGGCCCATTGGCACCGCTTCCGTGTCTTCGAGGTACGCTGTGGGGGGTCCCGTAGCCGAAACCCAGCATCCCAGACCCACTGGAATCAACGGATTTGTGAATGGAGCCATTGTTTGGGCACTACGGGAATCCTAGTTGGGCACCCCGGAGGCATTCTAGTGGTGATAACAAGTTTACTATCTGTTGAGTCTAATACTACATCCAGGAGCCACACAACAAACCTTGAGATGGAAAGCTCTATAATTTTAGGACACTAATTTAACCACTCATACGGTTTCTCACCTTCTCGAGGATCTAAATTTATAATTTCCTTCTGGGTAGATCCATGCATTCTCGAGGATCTAAATTTATAATTGCCTTCTGGGTAGATTCAATCATGGAATAATATTTGCAAGCACTTCCAAGCTCCCTGGACCATTTGGTCAGCCACAATATGTGCGACTGCTTTGACGAAACATAAATTCTGGTGTGGATGGTAGCATTTGATACACTAGCCAAATCTATGTTCTTGGAATAACTTACATATTTCAGCAAAGGAGCATTTTGCAGGTGACTTGAAAATCCCTTCCAATTTTCAGCAATAAAACAAAGAAGTTCAATGTACATATTTTCAGGCAAGCTTTTCAACCATTCAGACAATCAAATACAGGGAGATAACCATGCCCAAAAAATTCAAGCTATTATAAAACTCTTGTTTATCAAGATAAGCATGGGCTATGTGTACATTATGAGAATATATATGAATGAAGTCGCTTTGATGAACTTGTCCTCTTGTTGTCTCCATAATGCGTTTAAAAGGAGGGAGTATTGTCCGAGCTTCTGTTGGTTTACATAAACGTTTATTCCAAAGCCGACGTCACATAAAACCACTCCATCAACTTTCAATTGGTCCTGAATGGCATCTCTAACTTGTGTTAGCTGTGGATAACGAGGAATATGAAAGGGAAGGTACCTATAGACCCAAGTTTTCGATGATAGAGGTGAATTACCACTTATCAGAGCACGAAATGATAAACAAAAGGCTAATGGAACATAATGAAGGATTCATTGATTCCACTTGTTATTGAAAATGATACTTTCTCTTGACAAAACCAGTAAAAAATCTTCCTGTACTATAAATGGAAATCCTGTTACAATTTCCGTCGGAAGAAAGGCATAGATACCTACAGTCGCCATATTTCCTTCTGTAAACCACTTGCCCATCGGAAAAGCTAATATAATAGCCCGTTTCCCAACATATTTCCTCTGCTCAACCGTACACTTGTTTTCCACGAGAAACAGTTGCCTCCACATGTAATAACTACATTGTTTTGTCAAAAATTGATCTTCTTCTACTAACAAATGCAAAATGAAGGATTCATTGTCATTGCTAAGATATTTTCTAAGGTTAGTTTCTCGTAAAACAGAGATTGTATAAATCCTATTAAGATCTATATGTTCCAGCCGAAACCTCCCTAGACACTCTTGTAGGACTCCCTGGAACTAGGTTTTGCTGCATGGTTGGAGTTCTATGCCCCAGCAGGTATCCAACGAGTGTCCCTGAAGGCCTTTTGGATGCAAGACAGAACGAGCCATAGAATGAAGACCGTGTCTTCGATCGAAAAATCGTCAACTCTGTTGGATTCAAGATGTTGGGATAGTGCTAGGGGAGCCCCTCCCCTCTGGTCCCGTGGCCCAGGTGTGACCTTGTAGGTCCATCTTGGAAACTAGGCTTTTGCTCAGTGAGGGAGTGTGCAATTTTTGCACAAGGGGGTCAAATTTGCAAAATCGTCAACCGGGAACTTGTGGTTAGCATTCCCAGTCGGAACCTCTCTAGACACACTTGCAGGACTCCTCGGAACAAGTTTTTGCTGCACGGTTGGAGTTCTATGCCCCCGGTAGGTATCCAGCGGGTGTCCCTGAAAGCCTTTTGGATGCGAGACAGAACGAGCCATAGAATGAAGACCGTGGCTCTGATCGACAAACCGTCAGCTCCATTGGATTCAGGACGTCAGGATAGTGGTAGGGGTGCCCCTCCCCTTTGGTCCCATGGCCCGACTGTCACCTTGTAGGTCCATCTTGGAAACTAGGGTTTTGCTCAGTGAGGGAGTGTGCAATTTTTGCACATGGGGGTCAAATTTGCAAAATCATCCACCAGGCACTTGTGGTTAGCATTCCCAGCTGAAACCTCTCTAGATACACTTGCAGGACTCCTGGGAACTAGGTTTTGCTGCACGGTTGGATTTCTATGCCCCCGGCAGGTATCCAGCACGTGTCCTTGAAGGCCTTTTGGATGCGAGATGGAACGAGCCATAGAATGAAGACCGTGGCTCCGATCGACAAACCGCCAACTCCATTGGATTCAGGATGTCGGGATAGTGCTAGAGGTGACCCTCCCCTCTGGTCCCATGGCCCGGGTGTCACCTTGTAGGTCCATCTTGGAAACTAGTGTTTTGCTCAGCGAGGGAGTGTTCAATTTTTGCAAACGGGGGTCAACTTTGCAAAATCCTCTCCTGGGCACTTGTGGTTACCATTCTTAGCCGAAACCTCTCTAGACACACTTACAGGACTCCAGGGAACCAGGTTTTGCTAGACGGTTGGATTTCCATGCCACGGCAGGTATCCAGTGGGTGTCCCTAAAGGCCTTTTGGATGCGAGACGGAACGAGCCATAGAATGAAGACCGTGGCTCCGATCGACAAATGTCAGCTCAGTTGAATTTAGGGGATCAGGATAATTCTATGGGTTCCCCTCCCCTCCGGTCCCGTGGCTCAGGTGTCACCTTGTAGGTCCATCTTGGAAACTAGGGTTTTGCTCAGTAAGGGAGAGTGCAATTTTTGCACACGAGGGTCAACTTTGCAAAATGTTCCGCCAGGCACTTGTGGTTATCAATCCCAGCTGGAACCTCTCTAGACACACTTGCAAGACTCCCCGGAACCAAGTTTTACTGCATGGTTGTATTTCTATGCCTCGGTAGGTATCCAGCAGATGTCCTTGAGGGCCTTTTGGATCCGAGACTAAACGAGCCATAGAATGAAGACCGTGGCTCCGATCCACATACCATCAGCTCTGTTGGATTCAGGATGTTTGGATAGTGCTACGGGTGCTCCTCCCCTCTGGTCCCATGGCTCGGGTGTCACCTTGTAGGTCCATCTTGCAAACTAGGGTTTTGCTCAGTGAGGGAGTGTGCAATTTTTGCACACGGGGATCAAATTTGCAAAATCATCCACCGAGCACTTGTGGATAGCATTCCCAGTGGGAACCTCTCTAGACACACTTGCAAGACTCCCTAGAACCAAGTTTTGTTGCACGGTTGGAGTTCTATGCCCTCGGCAGGTATCCTATAGGTGTCCCTAAAGGCCTTTTGGATGCAAGACGGAACGAGCCATATAATGAATACCGTGGCTCCTATTGACAAACCGTCATCTCTATTGGATTCAAGACATCGGGATACTGCTAGGGGTTCCCCTCCCCTCTGGTGTCGTGGCTCGGGTGTCACCTTGTAGGTCCATCTTGGAAACTAGGGTTTTTCTCAGCGAGGGAGTGTGCAATTTTTGCACATGAGGGTCAACTTAGCAAAATCCTCCCCTGGGCACTTGTGGTTAGCATTCCCAGCCAGAACCTCTCTAGACACACTTGTAGGACTCCCCGAAACCAGGTTTTGTTGCACGGTTGGAGTTCTATGCCCCGGCAGGTATCCAGTTAGTGTCCCTGAAGGCCTTTTGGATGCGAGACAGAACGAGCCATAGAATGAAGACTATGTCTCTGATCGACAAACCATCAACTCCATTGGATTCAAGGCGTCGGGATAGTGCTAGGCATTCCCCTCCCCTCTGGTCCTGTGGCTCGGGTGTCACCTTGTAGGTCCATCTTGGAAACTAGGGTTTTTCTCAGTGAGGGAGTGTGCAATTTTTGCGCACAGGGGTCAACTTTGCAAAATCGTCCCCCACGCACTTGTGGTTAGCATTCCCAGCTGGAACCTCTGTAGACACACTTGCAATACTCCCTAGAACTAGGTTTTGCTGCACGGTTGGAGTTCTATGCCTTCGCAGGTATCCAACAGGTGTCCGTGAAGGCCTTTTGTGTTGAATATTGTAACTTCTAAGAATATTACATTTGTACATTATTTATCCTGGAGATGTTCCATCCCTCCGAGGTGATTCTATTATGTATCCGGAGATATTTATTCCTCCGAGGAGTTGTGGTAACTAGGGTTATTAGACTCACCATGTGGGGGTCATCCCTAAGGTTATGTTTTAGGGGTTGTTAGACTTCTCCAGGAGAGGTCAGCCCCATTAGGTATTTTTGGTGGTCGAGAGTTAGTATAAATAGAGGAGGTGAACTCCTCATTAGAAACATTCGCTCACTTGAGTAAAGTAGCGCACTTGTCTGGGAGATCTGCTAAGGAGGAGAAGAAGGAGGGAGCACATCTTGTATTTTGGTTGATCATCTTATTGAGGAAAGATTTGCTAGGCTTTCTACCCCATGAGGGTTTCCCAGGGTAAATACTATGTCTATCTTGTGATTATGCTTCTTTCAGTGATCTTGCTAGTCTATTTGGTTTAAACTTAACATGGTATCAGAGATAGACTGAATAGGACATCTTTCACAAGGTAAGAATCTCTCTCTCTCTCTCTCCGGTGAAGTTTAGGGTTTCAGCAAAAAGTTGGTATTATTGAAATCTGATTACATGGCTGGATAGTCCTTCTCAAGACAAATTTTTTGAGCCCTAGATCGAACTTTTTGGTTGGGTAGAACTCCGGGAAAGTCAAACCCTAATTCTACCAAAAGTGTGATAAACCAGAAATTGGTCTCAGCAAAAAGTTGGTATTGTTGAAATCCGATTACACAGCTGGATAGTCCTTCTCAAGACAAATCTTTTGAGCCCTAGATTGAACTTTTTGGTTGGGTAGAACTCTGGGAAAGTCAAACCCTAATTCTACCAAAAGTGCGATAAATTTCTGTCTCAGGATCCAAAAAAAAAAAAGGTAACTTTTCAGATAAGTACTCTCTGTCTCTTGGACTCCCCCAAGAGAATATGGCTCCAAACACTAAGCTTGAGGACAAGCTAGAAGGTATAGAGAATTTCCGGGCATGGAAATACAGAATTGGTCTCATTCTTGAAGAGAATGATCTTGCTCATTATATTAAAGATGAAGTTGTAGAACCAGAAGGAGATGAAGCCAAAGAAAAGCATAGGAAGGATTTGATTAGGGCAAAGAGAATCATAGCTGATTCTATTAAAGACCACTTGATTCCCCAAGTGGCCTCCAAGAATACTCCAAAGGAAATGTATGATGCCCTAGGAAGAATGTATGAAGGAAAGAACATCAATAGGAAGATGAACCTAAGGACTCAATTGAAGAGTACCAAGATGCACAAAGGAGAATCCATTCAAGACTACTTCTCAAGGGTTTCACAAATCAAGGAACAACTAGATGCAATTGGTGATACTCTTGATGAGGATGAACTTGTGATGACTGCTCTCAATGGTCTCACTAGACCTTGGGAATCATTCATACAAACCATGTGTGCTAGGAAAGAGAGCATGAAGTTTGATATAGTATGGAAGGATTGTGTTCAAGAAGAAGCTAGGGTACCCAACAAAGAAGCTCTTCTCAAAGAGGATGACCAAGCTTTGGCCACCCATACCAATGAAGAAGAATGGGTCATCTCAAGAAAGTTGACCACAAAGGATCTCAATACTTCTCTAGACCTAAAAAGAGAAAAGGACCAATTCCAGTAAGAGATCTTTCCACAGTCAAATGCTACAACTGTGATAAACTAGGACACATCTCCATATTTTGTCCTTCACAAAAGAAGAAGTTTGTCCACAAAAGACACCATGCACATATGGCAGAAAATGATAGTGAATAAGAGGAAGAAGATGAAGAAGAGGTAGAGGTAAGACCTAAAAGGAAAAGATATAAGGTGAAGAAAGAAGATCCAGAAGAATATGTCCTATTCTCTGCACTCTCTGGATCTGTATCTCCTCGAGAAGATACATGGCTCATTGACAGTGGTGCTTCTAAGCACATGACAGGTCAAAGAAAGACTTTCTCAAATCTTGAAGAAAAGTCTTCTACACAAAAGGTATCTCTAGGAGATGACTACCAATATTCCATCAAAGGAATTGGTGAAGCTATCTACAAGCTAGATTCTGGAACACCTTTGAAGATGAAAGACATCTTATATGTACCAGGTTTAAAGAAGAACCTACTCTCTATCTCAGCACTAAATAAGAAAGGTTTTAGAGTGGCTTTCATAGATGGACAAGTACTCATGTGGTCTAAAGGAAAGACAATTAAAGATGTAGTTGTCATTGGTGAAGAAGAAAGAGGTCTCTATAAGCTCAAGGGTCATCCAGAAGCTGCCCTTGCTCATGAGATCTCTAGCCCCAGTGAGCTATGGCATAGAAGATTAGCTCACATCAAGTATAAGGCTTTACCCTATGTAAGCAAGATAGTCATAGGATTACCAGATTTGAAAGCTGATCATGATGGCTCATGTAAAGGATGTAAGAAAGGGAAAAATGTCAAGAACCCCTTTCCAAAGAGTGAAACAAAGACTAAGAACATTCTGGAGCTAATACACTCAGATGTATGTGGACCAATGCCCACTACTTATCTAAGTGGGTTTGAATACTATCTTTCATTCATTGATGACTATTCAAGGAAAACCTGGATATACTTCCTAAAAGGTTAGAATGAAGTCTTTGGAAAATTCAAAGAGTTCAAGGCTCTAATAGAAAATCTCTCAAAAAAGAGAATCAAAATTCTCAGAACAGATAATGGCGGAGAATTTACCTCAAAGGACTTTGAAGACTTTTGTAAAGAAGCTAGAATTAAAAGGGAACTAACTACTCCCTATAATCCCCAACAAAATGGGGTGGCTGAAAGGAAAAATAGAACAATCATGGAAGTTGTGAAGACTATGATACATGACCAAGATCGTCCCATTTATCTATGGGCTGAAGCAGCCAAGACGGCAGTATATGTGCAAAATAGATTATCTCATAGTGCTCTTGATTTCAAAACTCCAGAAGAAGTGTTTATAGGAAAGAAGCTTGAGGTAAGTCATCTTAAAATATTTGGGTGTCCTGTGTACATCCACATTTCAAAAGAAAAGAGAACCAAGTTGGACCCTTTTGGTAAGAAGGGAATATTTGTTGGTTATTGTGAATCATCCAAAGCCTTCAGAATTTACATTCCAGGTTTTCATCACATAGAAATAAGTAGAGATGTAACTTTTGATGAAGAAGCAACTCTCAAGAAATCCAGAAAGTGCCAACTTGAAGAAATCTATGAAGAAGATTCATCTCCCAGAATCACAGAGGCTGTGCCCATTCCTGAAGATGATTCACCAGAGGATCATGACATGTTGGAACCACAAGAGCCTCCTATTACAGACTTATCTAAGAAAAGAAGGCCAGCATGGGCTAGAGATATTATTCAAGGGGCTGAAAGATATGGAGCTCTTGAAGGCTCCACTAGAGAAAGAAAGAAACCAAAGCTAGTGTCCAACTATATGGCCTTGATGTGTGATCTTGTGGATCAACTACCTACTAGCTATGAAGAGGCAGCTCAGAAGAAAGAATGGGTAGAAGCAATGACAGAAGAATATCAGTCAATAATGAAAAATGATGTTTGGGATATAGTCCCCAAACCAAAAGATAAAAGTGTGGTTTCTTCCAAATGGATTTTCAAGATAAAACATGCTCCAGATGGCAGCATTGAAAAATACAAAGCAAGATTTGTAGCTAGAGGATTCTCTCAGAAGGAGGGAATTGATTATGAAGAAACATTTGCACCAGTTGCTAGGTATACTTCAATTAGAACTATCATGGCACTTGCATCCATGATGAAGTGGAAATTAAACCAAATGGATGTTAAGACAGCTTTTCTGAATGGTGTAATTGAAGAAGAAGTATACATAGAACAACCACAAGGGTTTGAGTTCAAGGATGGAAGGACCCATGTATGATAACTGAAAAAGGCATTATATGGATTGAAGAAAGCTCCCAGGGCTTGGTACGGGAGGATTGAAAATTTCTTAACAAGCATGGGCTTTACCAAAAGTAAAGTTGACCCCAATCTTTACCTCAAAGTGATGGATGATGAACCAGTTATATTGTTGTTATATGTAGATGATCTATTTCTAACTGGAAATGAGAAACAAATTATTGAAAGCAAGAAGAAGCTTTCTTTAGAATTCGAGATGAAAGATCTCAGATTAATGCACTACTTCTTAGGCTTAGAAGTATGGCAAGAACCAAAAGGAATCTTTCTAAATGAAGGTAAGTATACTGTGGAGATTCTCAAAAGATTTGATATGTTGGAGTGTAAAGCCATGGCCACTCCCATGGACTCCAACTTGAAGTTATTAGTTAATGATTCATCAGAATTAGTGGACATAACCCTATATAGACAAATTATCGGGTCATTGATGTATTTAAAAAATACTAGGCCTGATATATGCTTTGCTGTAAATACCCTAAGTCAATATCTAGTAGAACCTAGAAAGGTTCACTTAATAGCTGCAAAGCATGTAATGAGGTTATATGGTTACTCAGACTCTGACTGGGCAGGTAGTGTCTCAGACAGAAAAAGTACTTCAGGTGGATGCTACGGTCATGGATCTGCCATGATCTCATGGTTTAGCAAGAAACAATCTAGTGTGGCCCTCAGTACTGCTGAAGCAGAATATATAGCTGCCTGTTCTGCCAACTGTGAAGCAGTATGGCTTCGGAAACTATTATCTGGAGTGTTTCACTTAGAAATGGATCCCACTGTGATTATGTGTGATAATCAAAGCTGCATTAAGATGACTGAAAATCCTATGTTCCACGATAAGTCAAAACACATTGAGATATGATACTTCTATATACGAGATATGGTGCAGAGGGGAGCTATCAAGCTCGAGTATATAAGCACTGAGGATCAGATTGCTGATATCTTGACTAAACCTGTGTCTCGAGTAAAGTTTTAATACTTCCGAGACAAGCTTGGTGTAGTTCAAAAGGACCCTCCTCGAAAGGGGGAGTAGTATAGTATCTGATAACAAGTCTGCCTCATCAATGATGAGGTTACCTATTTGCTGCACTTAGTTACTTAGAATTATTTAGATTTAGGATTCTTATATTTTTACTTTTGATGTTAGATGTATTAGTGAGAATACATGATAGATGTATACATGCTTTTGATGATAGATGTGTTAGTGTATACATGCTTTTGATGTTAGATGTATTAGTGAAGAATACATGCTTTTGATGAAAGATGTATTAGTAAGAGTACATGCTTTTGATGAAAGATATATTAGTAAGAATACATGCTTTTGATGATAGATGTATTAGTGAGAATACATGCTTTTGATGATAGATGTATTAAGTGAGAATACATGCTTTTGATGATAGATGTATTAGTGAGAATACATGCTTTTGATGATAGATGTATTAGTGAGAATACATGCTTTTGATGATAGATGTATTAGTGAAAATACATGTTTTGATTTACATGTCTTGATGATGAGGTTACATGATGCCTTGATGTATTGATACATGTTTGTACTTGTATGGATGAAGATACTTGTACCCATAGTAATGAGAGGATTGTATCATCCATGGACTTTAGTCCTAAAGTGATCCGTAGACAAGATGTCTCCGAGAACAAAATCCTGAATGAACAGGTAAGGGGATTGGATCGTCCTCGGACTATGGTCCTTTGAATTGAGCCGTAGACATGAGGTCTCCAATAAATGCATGACATGATAGGACTAGATTGTCCCTGGAATTCAGTTCAAAAGGTACATGATAGGACTGGATCGTCCCTGGACTTCGGTTCAAAAGCTACATGATAGGACTGGATTGTCCCTGGACTTCGGTTCAAAAGGTACATGATAGGACTGGATCGTCCCTGGACTTCGGTTCAAAAGGTACATGATAGGACTGGATCGTCCCTGGACTTCGGTTCAAAAGGTACATTATAGGACTGGATCGTCCCTGGACCTCGTTTCAAAAGGTACATGATAGGACTAGATCGTCCCTGGACCTCAGTTCAAAAGGTACATGATAGGACTGGATCGTCCGTGGACCTCGGTTCAAAAGGTACATGATAGGACTGGATCGTCCCTGGACCTCGGTTCAAAATGTACGTGACAAATCCTAGAATTGTTCTAGGTTACATCCAACATGAAATAGGGCTGGCTCTATAGATGTGATACATCTAGCATGAAACAGGTCTGGCTCTGTAGATGTGATACATCCAGCATGAAACAGGGCTGGCTCTGTAGATGTGATACATCCAGCATGAAACAGGGCTGGCTCTATAGATGTGATACATCCAGCATGAAACAGGGCTGGCTCTGTAGATGTGATACATCCAGCATGAAACAGGGCTGGCTCTGTAGATGTGATACATCTAGCATGAAACAGGGCTGGCTCTGTAGATGTGACACATCCAGTATGAAAGAGGATTGGCTCTGTGACGGTAAATCCTAGATCTGATCTAGGTCACATCAAGTATGAAAAAGGACTGGCACTGTGGTTGGGATTGCATCATCCCCCGACATGGACTTGTCTTAAAGTGATAAGGATTGATCATCCTGGAACTTGATCTGGATTGCATCATCCATGGAGTTATGTCCTAAAGAGAGTAGGATTGATCATCCTGTAATATGATCGTGTGATGATGATGCTGATGATCGTATGATGATGATGTTGATAACGGTCGTGTGATGACGATGCTGATGATTGTGTGATGACGATGCTGATGATCGTGTGATAACGATGCTGATGATCGTATGATGATGATGTTGATGACGGTCGTGTGATAACGATGCTGATGATCGTATGATGACGATGTTGATGATGGTCGTGCGATGACGATGCCGACGATCGTGCTGATGACGATGCTGATGATCGTATGATGACGATGCTGATGACGATGCTGATGATCGTATGATGACGATGCTGATGATCGAGTGATATCAACTTTGATGATGTTGATGTTCCAGTAACTAGTTGAGTTACTGATGATGATGAATTGAAGAAAGCTTCCGATGATTTATATATGTATCATGTATGACGTAGTCAATGACTCCTTGCTCCTGCAGATGTTGTTATAATATCCTTCTCGTTAAGGGGGAGTGTTGAATATTGTAACTTCTAAGAATATTATATTTGTACATTATTTATTCCGGAGATGTTCCATCCCTCCGAGGTGATTCTATTATGTATCCGGAGATAGTTATTCCTCCGAGGAGTTGTGGTAACTAGGGTTATTAGACCCACCATGTGGGGGTCGGCCCTAAGGTTATGTTTTAGGGGTTATTAGACTTCTCCAGGAGAGGTCGGCCCCATTAGGTATTTTTGGTGGTCGGGAGTTAGTATAAATAGAAGAGCTGAACTCCTCATTAGACACACTCGCTCACTTGAGTAAATTAGCGCACTTGTCTGGGAGATCTGCTAAGGAGGAGAAGAAGGAGGGAGCACATCTTGTATTTTGATTGATCATCTTATTGAGGAAAGCTTTGCGGGGTTTTCTACCCCATGAGGGTTTCCCAGGGTAAATACTGTGTCTATCTTGTGATTATACTTCTTTTAGTGATCTTGCTAGTCTATTTGGTTTAAACTTAACATTTTGGATGCGAGACGGAACGCGCCATAGAATGAAGACCGTGGCTTCGATCGACAAACCGTCAGCTCCGTTTGATTTAGGACATTGGGATAGTGCTAGGGTTGCCCCTCCCCTCCGGTCCCGTGGCCCAGGTGTCACCTTGTAGGTCCATATTGGAAACTAGGGTTTTGCTTAGTGAGGGAGTGTGCAATTTTTACACACGGGGGTCAAATTTGCAAAATCGTCCACCGAGCACTTGTGGCTAGCGGCTAACTGGTGAAGGCGTTGATGGTGATGGCGATGGTGATGAAGATTATGATGATGATGATGAAGATTTTGATGATGATGGAGAAGGTGATGAGGGACCTAGAGATGACCACGATGACGAAGATGGCCATGATGATGAAGATGGTGACAAGGGACCTAGAGATGACAATGATGATGAAGATGGTGATGATGATGAAGATGGCGATGATGGTGAAGGTGTTGATGATGATGGCGATGGTGATGAAGATGATGATCATGATGATGATGATGATGAAGATGTTGATGATGATGGAGACGGTGATGAGGGACCTAGAGATGACCATGATGATAAAGATGGTGATGATAATATTAGATGCAGTTATCATAATCATCATGGGGATAATTTTTTTATCAAGTGCCACACAATCATAGTTGTAATAACCATAGTCACAGTCCCAAAGGTGCATAATTGAACCACGAGCAACATCAACTAATTGTGGCATCACATGAACATGGTAAGAATAACCATTGATGTGGGCGAGGGTGGCTATAAACATTGTGTAGATGATATAGAGAAAAAATTTGGTTCTCTATAGAGGTTAAATGAGATGACCATATCCAAATGATGTATGATGATGAATTTGGGAAAAAAACTTTATTCTCACTAAATACACAAAACACCTTACCATCCTTGAAAAACTGAAAAAATGGTTGGTTGTTTTCAGAGGTAGTGTATAACGATTGATGGAAATTTATTTGATGAACCATGTTTGGAAAACTACTATAATGGTTTGTGTTGTATGAAGTGAGTGTCCCTGGGATCCATTTGTTGGAAATAAAACTTCCATATTAGATTTTGAATGTCTACAATGACTTGGAAAAAAATTTCAATCCTTTAATCAACTTTACTTGCAAAAATTCATCTTAACCCCCAATCTCTTTCATGCTAAGATCTATCGAGAAAGTGTAGAGTGTCTATCTCAAAATTCTTAGACTTAACTCCTCAATTGTTTGGATAGGGTTAAGAGGATAGTTTATAGAGACAATTCAGGCATGGATAAGTAATACTATAAAAATTGGTCTTCCACAACCGAGTTTAGCATGCTTTTGATGGATTCAAAGAATCATAGACATATTACTAGATGAATAATGTATAAAAAACAAGTTAAACAATCATGTACAATCTAAGCAAGTTCTCTAATAAAATAGTTGAACATAGTCAAATGTCATTCATTGAAATTTTAAGCCTAAAACAAGGATTTTTAAAAAAAATGTCAAATATACATGATATAGGGGTACCTAAAAAATGTCATGTCATTTAATGCACTGCAACACTTACGCTTTGGATGTGAAGGAGTAATCAAAGACATGATCATGATTTCATAACACAATTATAATTGTAATGTATTAAATTAGCAAACAATGTACTATTTTTACAGGTGTGTGTATGCCAAAAATATTAATATTTTCCACTCTCCTATACGACAATCATTTATTTTATATTGACCGCTTGACGTTAAAAAAAACCAAAAATATATATATTCGACTAAAATATACGATAGGATTGTCAATAACAACACTCTAGTATATCCATTGACATTGTTTCCTTATATGGACTGAAAAATATTGTATTTGTCATGTTTTCACACACATGCCTATGCACTAGGTTTCGTTTATCTGTATTTTGCAATAGTGTATGATTTATTTTTGTTTACAAGTATTGGATTCAATCCTATCTAAAAGGATGCCTATTTTGTCCCATTTTCTCATTAGTGAGGAATTTTGGACATGCATGTCCATTTTCTACTATTTTCAATTGCATAGATATCCAATACACACACACACACTATGATATCCAACTTCTCTTCTACGATCTAGGTAAAACCAAAATTTAGACAACATCACATCCTAATACACACAACATGATACAACAAGATTAGACAATGAGATATATAAATCACATAACTGAAATTCCATGTACATCGAGGCTGCAAAACTCATCCAAACATATACAATTTTTTGCAAATAGTGGAACATGGTTCCCAATGTATGTACAGTGGCAACTCGTGCTGTAGATACAAAGTACATAAAAATTGGTGCAAAAAAGTGCCACATCGTGGCTAATGTACATAACACATGGTGTGTCAAGCATTGTGACCACCCCCATCACTCCCAGGCGCATCACCAAAGTCGATCTTCCTACTCTTCGAGCTACCAGTACCTCAGGTCTTGCTCCATCTAGGAGTAGACCGTCTCTCTGTTGATGCCTTGGGTGTGCAAGGTAAGTGTAAGGTGCTGGAATGGGTTCCAAGGCACACAACAGGGGATGAAAACCCAACCAAAGGCTTCGAAAGACCCTATGCAAGGGCAATTCTATCCTCGAGTTGTTTGGTGTGGTAATCACCCACGGATATTCGGCCTCCACTGGCACTCTATGAGTAAATGATTTGATCAATAAGATCAGTTTCCCAATTTAGGGAAACAAAGGGGTATGGGAAACAATGAACAATTCTAACTTAACCTATTTAGAAAAAGAACCTAATCTTAAGTCAGATCTATTCTAAAATGAAAAGCTTGGTGTTTATGCAGATCAACCTTGAGGTGTAAGAGAACAAACAGTCTATCACCTTTAACAAAAATGCTTTTAGATGAGATATTTGCTGACTTAAATTATGATTTATTTAATGAAAATTAAACAATAATAATCCAAGCTTAAAGACCATCAAGATATAACCTATTATCCTTTTGTTGATTGAAAAATCAACAATGATTGAATATGTATATATGTGATCAATTGTAGAAATCGATAAAGAAAGTATTTAATTAAAGATTTTTAATCAAATATTTTCATACACACATCAGTTATACAAAGAAACCAATACAACAGATCTATGTATTCATTAGGAATCTAACAAAATATCACATGTATAACGAATGACAATCTGGAACATAAAATCATAAATCCTTAAAGAAATTTAAGTGATAATCAGAAGATGGATCCAAAGATGGCATTACCTTATTAAGATGTCTTGTACCAAAATTACAATGACTATGGCCACAGAGTATCCTCAGTCTTATCTTCTACTAAATTAAAATTCCAAAAATTCCAACCCCTCCTGTCGAGAGGTATTCTTCCTTAAATACTAAACTACAACAAAGTACAAAAGAGAATCCTACAAAATAGGGATTGCAACATCAGAAATGAGTCTATTGGGCCAGAAAATACTGCCACGTATCATATATCTCTAATAGTTCAACTATGTTTGGATAATTGATAGATTCTATGCGTATTTGGGCATTGCATATGTTGTTCTCCATGTCATTCTTGGCAAGCTTATGCCAAGTGCGAAGGTAAGAATGGATTTTGCCCTCGAAGGAGAGCGGTTTCCTGATCAATTCATCCACGAAACCAATACTGACTGCTTCGATAGCCCAGATCTTCTGTGCAATTTCTTCACGATCATGCTCCACTTCTTCCATCTTACATTTAGGTGCAAGGGCCTGCAAAATAGGATCCATATATGGGAGATGTAGAGCTTCCATGATTTTATCAGCTGCGTACCAGCATCGAGTGCAAAGGTCTTTGTATTTTCTGATGATCTCTTCAGCAGAGTCATTGAACTCGAGCCAACTATTCAGGGAAGCTTTGTTCTTCTTCATCTGAGACTGCTGAGAATCGGGAAGTCTGTAGGGATTTTTTTAATGTACCTTTGCCATTCACTAACCTCATCTTGAGCTTTGTAAGCCTGAATTCTCTTGATTTCCTATACCTCAAGCTCAGAATATAGTTTATCAAAGATAATAAATGTCTCCCTAATTTCATCCTGTGCAATGTACAACTTTTCAAGCAATTGATAATGATTATGATTAACCTCTAAGGCCAAGTCTTTGAACTCCTGTGGTGTAAAGTTAGACAAACTAGCTGAAGTTGCATTTGCAGTTACAATTCCAACTTGCATCTCTAAGGTTGCTATCTTTTTTGCATGGATGGAGTTTTGATTCTTTTCAATATTAAGCTGATTCTGAAGGGAGATATTCTCCTGTTCTGATGCATGCAAGCATTCCATCCATTCCTGCTTGATATTAACCACAAGGAGGCTATGTTCACCTTTAATCCTGGAAAACTCATCTTCAAGTTCCTTGATTCTTTCCCTTTTAAGATCAACCTCTCTGTTCAGCAATTGGACTGAATCTATGTTGGCACCAGCAAAAGCACCCAAAATTGTTGCTGCTTCAATAGCCCCAGCCTGATGGTCACCAGTTTGTTGAGCCCACAAGATTTGAATGGGAGCAGGTGATTCCAACGCTTGCTCATCTTTACTTCTCTTCCTTGTCCTTTTGATTACTGTCTTCTCTTCCTTGTCATAGAAATAGTTTCCAATAGAAACCACATCCCCATCTACATATTTGTCAGCCAACTGGGTAGTGATGGGAATGGCATTAGCAATGGAAATTATTGAAGGTGTCATAATACCACTAGGGTGAGGGATGGACATGGTGACTTGAGGAATGACCACAGGGACAAAAACATCTTGGACAAATGACTGGACCTGTGTAAGTGAGGGGATCGAAGTGGAAGCTTCAGATGGAAGAGTCTGCTCTTCAACATTAGGAGCTAATGAGGGAGAGGGAACTATACGTGGCTCCTCAATGCTAGGTGAAACAGAAATAGCTAGTGGTGTAGACTGAGACATTGCAGGAAGCTTATCCTGAATTGTGATGGAAGATGAAATGGGAAAAGGAATAGAGGTGAATTGGTCAATGGAAGGTATTAATAGAATAGGTTTAGGTGACTGTGTAGGAATGATGGTGGTTTGAGCTTCTGGCATCATGGACTTAGGTTACTGAAACTGGGGGTTCAGGTTCTTCAGCAACATCATAGTCAATAATCTGAATGTTGGGGAATGGATCAGCATGGATCCTTTTCCTTTTTTATAAGCTGGAATGTGTAACCACCAAATCATCATTTTCTTGCACAACTACACTAATAATTTCAAGGGGATTTGAAGGTTCCATTATTTGAGAATCCACAGTAACCTTCTGGGGCTCTGCAGGGTGAGCCTTCAACACTGATGTCAATTGTGCCAGATCTTTCTAAAATTGCTAAGAGGTATATAACAAGGATTTGGCCTGTTCTGATGTTTTCTTAGGAGGAGAATATTCGATGGGGTTTTTTCCTTTTCCTTGTTCTGAATGAACCTCCATTTGAAGAGGATTAGCTTCATGAGCTTCTTTTTCTTCCTTTCTTTTCTCACTCTTTCCATCAATTCCAGCTCCAATTTCCTATAACTCAGCAGCCTGAGCTTTAATTGTTGATGTATATGTAACTTCGGAATGTATTTCATCTATGTATTTCATATATATTTATTGTACCCTTATAAGAGATGTGTTATTCCTCTATAAGGAAGTGTCGTCATGTGTATTGACAAGTGTTGCAAGGGTGTGTAATTGCTGATGGGTTATTAGACCACCATGTGTGGGGTCGGACCTGAAATATATATTACATTGTGGATGTACCTAGCTAGACAAGTCGGCCCCATAGTGTAATTGGGAAAACAGGTTAAGTATAAATAGAGATCAGGAGATCTCTATTTGGATCACTCGGAAACTCATACTTCTCTCACTCAGAAAGTGGCGCACTAGTGAGGAGGAGGATCATCTGCTACTAGGAGACTATATCAATGTATTTTGGTTGTACTTTGGTTGAGCCATTGCTCTCTCTATCTCTGAGGAAGTTGTGGGGTTTTTCACCTTAGGGTTTTCCCCAAGGAAACTCTATGTCTCTTGTATCTCATGATTTTGATTCTTGTGATCCTTGACATGCTTGATATGATTGTTATGCATTGATATACTATACATGTTATTCTCTCAGTAAAGATCCTAGATTATTGTGAATTAATGCTCAAAATTTAACATGGTATCGGAGCTAACCTGAGAAGAAGACATTTTGCAGTGATGGAAACTTGAGTTTCTTGTTTATTGGGTTTCTCTCCACATATTTTGGAAAAGCAGTATAGTAGATTGACTCTAATCATCAAGGAGAATCTGTCTGTCCAATCAGAATTCAATTCTGAGCATTTTCAGATTTGGCCCTAAAAATTAGGGTTTCCACAAAAATAGGAATTTCTACAATCTGAAGACATAGCTGGAAGCTCCTTGCAAAAATCAAAGTTTAGAGCTTTGGATCGATATTTTTGGCTGGGTAAATCTCCGGGAAACTCAAATCCTAATTCAGGGCTCTCCCTAGTGAACCTGGGAGGACAAAAAGGCAAATCTGAAGGGTAAAGTTTTGCTGATCTCAAATTCTGAATACACCAGGCTGATCAACTCATCAAGGTGCATCTTTCTATCATTTTAGAAAGTTGAATTTCACATTTTGAATTTTTACGGTTTTTCTGACAAACCCTAATCCGGGACCAGATCCAGTTTTCATCGTTTCAAGTGGTAAGACCTAAATCTTTTCTATTTCCATTTGAAGTACTCTTTAAGATCTCTCACCACACCAAGCTTGAGGATAAGCTTTAAGGGGTTGATAATTTCCGAGCTTGGAAGTATAGGATTGGGTTAATCCTGGAAGAGAATGAGTTGGACTCATACATAAAAGAAGACATCCCTATCCCAGAGGATGAAGAGGCTAAGGTATTGCATAAGAAGAACTTGGTCAAGGAAAGAGAATCATTGCTGATTCCATCAAAGACTATCTCATACCCCATGTGTCTTCTCTAAAGACACTCAAGGCTATGTTTGACTCTTTGACCAAGCTATTTGAAGGGAAGAACATAAATCGGAAGATGACCCTACGGAATCAATTGAAAGGGGTTAAGATGTTGAATGGAGAAACCATTCAATCTTACTTCTCCAAGGTCTCTCAGATCAAGAAACAACTTGAAGCTGTAGATGAAATGGTGGAGAATGGTGAAATTGTTATGACCACTTTGAATGGCCTACCTAGGTCATGGGACTCCTTTATTCAAGGAATATGTGCAAGAAAGAAATTGATCTCTTTCAGTAAACTATGGGAGGAATGCTCTCAAGAAGAAGCTAGGCTTGTAGCTTGTGAAGAAAAGATGGGAGGTGAAGATCAAGCTCTCGCATCTCACACCAAAAGAAGCAAGCCCAAGAAGGAGCACTCTCACCACAGGAGATCCTATCACAATCGACAAAAGAATAAGAAGGATATGAGATGTTTCACATGCAATGAGAAGGGTCACTTTGCTTCAGAATGTCCCAAGAACAAAAGGGATAACATCAACTCCAGCAAGAAGAAGAAGGGAAACAAAAGAAAGTTCCATGCTCATGCTGCAAAAAATGATGAACCTCCAAAGAAGAAGACTAGGGCAGAAAATGATGATAGTGATGATGACTCATCAAGTGAAGAAGAGTATGTTCTAATCTCTGCTCTCACAGGTACTATCTCCCATGGTTGTAATGATTGGTTAATTGATAGTGGGGCTTTCAAGCACATGACTGGGTTTAAGGAATCTTTTGTAAACCTGTCTGAACATGAATCACCCCATAAGGTGAAACTTGGGGATGATTATCAATACCCAATCAAAGGAAATGGTGAAGCCTCCTACAACCTAGATTCTAGAAAATCTTTGAAGATGAAAGAAGTCCTTTATGTACCTGGGCTCAAGAAGAACTTACTCTCCATCTCTGCATTGGATTCAAAAGGTATGAGGGTTGCATTTGTGGATGGCCAAATCCTAATGTGGCCAAAGGGAAAGACCATAGATGATGCAGTAGTGATTGGAGAGAAAGAGGGAGGTTTGTATAAATTGAAAGGACAACCTGAACATGCCGTGGTGCATGAATCCATGGAGCCAAGTGAACTTTGGTATAAAAGACTTGCTCATATGCACTATAGGGCACTCCCAATTGCAAGCAAGGCTGTAGAGGGTCTTCCTAAAATCAAGACCAAACATGAAGATGTTTGCAAAGGATGTGCAAAAGGTAAGAACATTAAGAAGGATTTCCCAAGTAGTGAAAGCAAGGCAAAAGGTATCCTGAAAATCATCCACTCAGATGTATGCGGTCCTATGTCATCCAGTTCTCTGAGTGGGTATGTTTACTATGTCTCATTTATTGATGACTTCTCCAGGAAGACATGGGTATACTTCTTGCAGAACAAAGATGAGGTGTTTGATAAGTTCAAGGAATTCAAAACCTTGATGGAGAATCAAACTAACAAGATGATCAAAACATTCAGATCTGACAATGGTGGAGAATTCACCTCAGGTGACTTCAAGAAGCTTTGCAGTGATTCAGGGATTAAGAGGGAGTTGACTGCTCCTTATAATCCTCAACAGAATGGAGTTGCAGAAAGGAAGAACAAAACAATCATGGAAGTAGCAAGGGCAATGCTGCATGACCAAGATCTACCTAAGCATCTATGGGAAAAAGCAGCTAGAACAACTGTATATGTGCAGAATAGAACAACCCATAAGATATTGGACAACAAGACACCAGAAGAGGTATTTTCTGGTAAGAAACCTGAAGTCAGCCATCTCAGAATATTTGGTTGTCCAGTATACACTCATGTCCCAAAGGAAAAAAGGACCAAACTAGATTCTTTAGGAAAGAAGGGTATCTTTGTGGGTTACAGTGAAAGCTCGAAGGCTTACAGAATATACTTTACAAGGTTCAAGAAGATTGATGTAAGCAGGGATATAACATTTGATGAAAACTCAACATTCATCAAATCAAGGAAGGCACCTATCGAAGTTTATGAAGAACCTAAGGAAACTATATTTCAAGACACTGCCATGACTGAAGCAATTCCAGAAGTTGTTCGTGAGTTTGAAGATCCACAAGAACCTGTAGATCCTCCCGGTGAGGATAACTCTCACAAGAGGAAACCTGCATGGGCTAGAGATCTCATTCAAGATGCAGAAAGATTTGGCATTCCAGAAGAAGAACACAGAGCAAAGAAGAGAACCAGATCACATACCAGCTATGTTTCTTTACTCTCTGACATTATGAACAAAGAACCTTCCAGTTATGAAGAAGCAGCGAAAAAGAAAGAATGGAAGGATGCCATGGTTGAGGAATACCAATCAATAATGAAGAATGATGTTTGGGATGTTGTCCCAAGACCTAAAGAGAAGTCTGTTGTGACTTCCAAATGGATCTACAAAATCAAGCATGCTGCAGATGGCAGTGTAGAGAAATACAAGGAAAGATTCATAGCTCGTGGCTTCTCTCAAAAGGAGGGAATAGATTATGAAGAAAATTTTGCTCCTGTAGCTAGGTATACTTCCATCAAAATAGTACTTGCCCTGGTTGCAGCAATGAAATGAAAAATACACCAAATGGATGTCAAGACTGCTTTCTTGAATGGTGTAGTTGAAGAGGAAGTATATGTGGAGCAGCCACTTAGTTTCGAAATACATGACAGGGAGTCATATGTGTGCAGATTGAAGAAATCCTTGTATGGCCTGAAGCAAGCTCCCAGAACTTGGTATGGTAGGATGGATAGTTTTCTATCTAGTTTGGGATTTACCAAGAGAAAAGCGGATTCCAACCTTTACTACAAGGTTGAGGAAGGGAATCCAGTGATTCTGCTCTTGTATGTAGATGACTTATTTGTAACAGGAGATGACAGATTGATTGCAGATACTAAGAGGAAGCTTGCTGCCAAGTTCAATATGAAAGATTTGGGAATGATGCATTATTTCCTAGGTATGGAGGTGTGGCAGAGTGCAGATGGGATCTTCCTTGGTCAAGGGAAGTACACAGTAGATATCCTAAAGAGATTCAGGATGATGGATTGCAAGGCCATGGCCACACCTATGGCATCGAATTTGAAGCTTCTATGTGATGCTTCATCTGAGCCAGTTGATGTCTCTATGTATCGTCAAATGATTGGGTCCTTGATGTACTTGATGAACACGAGACCAGATATTTGCTTTGTTGTGAACACATTGAGCCAGTTCCCGATGGATCCGAGGAGTGTTCACCTGGTTGCTGTAAAGCATGCTCTAAGATACCTGAAGGGTACAGTGGATTATGGGCTCAAGTATGAAGCGAATCAAAAGTTTAACCTGTAGGGTTATGTTGATTCAGATTGGGCCAGCAGTGCTGTAGATAGGAAGAGCACATCTTGATGCTGCTTCAGTATGGGATTAGGTGTGATCTCTTGGTTTAGCAGGAAGCAGGCCTGTGTAGCACTGAGTACAGCTGATGCAGAGTATGTTGCAGCCTGTTCAACTAGTTGTGAGGCAATATGGCTTTGGAAGCTACTGTCTGAGTTATTTGATCTCCCGTTGGATGCTACTGGAATCTTTTGTGATAACCAGAGTTGTGTGAAGCTATCCGAGAACCCAATGTTTCATGATAGGTCGAAACACATAGAGATCAAATATCACTATATCATGGACATGGTGTAGAGAGGAGCTGTGAAGCTCCTGTACATTGCGACGGATGAGCAGATTGCAGATGTGTTGACAAAGCCACTAGCCGGGGTGAAGTTCGAGTACTTTAGGGAGATGCTTGGTGTTCTTCAGATTGATGACACTTCGAGGAAGAAGTGATGGACACCTTTACAGAAGCCATTCCAAGCATGTTGGAAGGAGGATCCTTCACATGGCTGTGGATGGAATCACTGGATGATGAGCATCAGGACGATGCTCCAGTTACTGCTCTGTATATGCATTAGGAGGATGTTGGATATGATCAGTTGGATCATTTTTATGTATATGTATGTACGCATCATGTTGGATGCTTGGACCATGTATCTGTATATGTATCAAGTGGATACTGTGTATGATCAGGTAGATCATGTATGTTGATATGTATCAGGTATGATAATGTGGATCATGTTTTTGTATTTGTATCAGGTGGATACATTGTATGATCAGGTGGATACATTGTATGATCAGGTGGATCATGTATGATGATATGTATCAGGTAGATACTTGGTATGCATCAGGTAGATGCATTATATGATCAGGATGATCATGGATGACGAGCTTCAGAATGTTGCTCCAGATGACATGCAGTAGGATGTTGCAGTGATGATGATCAGGATGATCATGTGTACATCAGGATGATGTATGGTGAGTATCGGGTTGATACTCTATGGCCGTGGATTATGTTGTGTAGATGAGCATATAATAGCGCCCTGGGAGATTTGCAAATAGTCTTGCAAGGTTTTGCCTAGGGCGTATAATTTCACCTTGGGATATCTGGAAAATGCTCTTTCGAGGTTTTTCTCTAGGAGGACATATAATAGTGCCCTGGGAGATCTACAGATAGTCTTGCAAGGTTTTTCCGCTGGCATAAATTAGCTCCCTGGGACATTTGGCAGATGCTCTTTCGAGGTTTTGTCCTATGGCATATAATAGAACCCTGGGAGATCCGATAGGTTGAGCTGTGTGCTCGTAATAAGTCCTGGGATGCTCTTGCAAGGTTTTGCCATGACCACATGTAATATCACCCTGGGAGATCCAATAGGTTGGGATGTGTTCCCGTAATAAGTCCTGGGATGCTCTTGCAAGGTTTTGTGGTGGCCACATATAATAATGCCCTGGGAGATCCGATAGGTTGAGCTGTGTGCTCGTAATTAGTCCTGGGGCTCTCTTTCGAGGTTTTCTGGTAGGGTCACATGTAATAGCTCCCTAAGAGATCTGATAGGTTGGGTTGTGTGCTTGTAATAAGTCCTGGGATGCTCTTGCAAGGTTTTGTGATGCACGTAATAAATCCTGAGGATTCCACAGTTTGGCTAGTGATGACGAAGACCTGCAGGTGGTGGGCCTGCATCCAGTATGAAAAAGGACTGGCTCTGTAGAACTTCTTATGATGAGTAGAGTCAGAGATTAGTTGATATAGCAGTAGCAATGACGATGATGACGATGATCCCGAGAAGAAGACTTGTCTAGCAGAACTGTGTTGAGAAATACCTTCCTAGTTAAGAGGGAGTGTTGATGTATATGTAACTTCGGAATATATTTCATATATATTTATTGTACCCTTATAAGAGATGTGTTATTCCTCTATAAGGAAGTGTCATCATGTGTATTGACAAGTGTTTCAAGTGTGTGTAATTGCCGATGGGTTATTAGACCACCATGTGTGGGGTCGGCCCTGAAATATATATTATATTGTGGATGTACCTAGCTAGACAAGTCGGCCCCATAGTGTAACTGGGAAAACAAGTTAAGTATAAATAGAGATCGGGAGATCTCTACTTGGATCACTCAAAAACTCATACTTCTCTCACTTAGAAAGTGGCGCACTAGTGAGGAGTAGGATCATCTACTACTAGGAGACAATCTCAATGTATTTTGGTTGTACTTTGGTTGAGACATTGCTCTCTCTATCTCTAAGGAAGTTGTGGGGTTTTTCACCTTAGGGTTTTCCCCACTGAAACTCTGTGTCTCTTGTCTCTCATGCTTTTGATTCTTGTGATGCTTGACATGCTTGATATGATTGTTATGCATTGATATACTGTACATGTTATTTTCTCAGTAAAGATCCTAGAGTATTGTGAATTAATGCTCAAAATCTAACATTAATTCCTTCTGATAGTGTAGAATGTTATGCTTCTCTTCTAGGTCTTTTGCTCTAACAAGAACTTCAGAAAATGAGTTGACTCCATCATAGATAGAGTCATCTGGGATGTTCTCATGCACATAGTTTATTTTTACATGGGTTTTCTTTAAATGTGCATCCAATAACTTCTTGGGGTCATGCTTTCTTTTATTAGCACATCCCAATTTGAAATCAACCAATTGGTCACCAAGGGTGGCTGCCCAATTGGAGGTTGGGATGACCAATGACCCAAGGTTCAAAGGGAATTTAGGCCACCCTTTCTTTCTAGGACCTGTGAGTTTTTTATACATACCATTAGTCACAGTTTGAAATGAAACTTCCTGCAAAACCAATATGCCAGGGACAATTCTGCATAACAGATGAATAGTATTACTACCCCAGACCCTGATATATGAGAAATACTCACACACATACCAATCACTGATAGTATTGATGAGTGTCTTGGCATCATTTGAAAATGCTGGTGCTTCTTGCTTGAAAATCTTGAAGTAAACAGTGCCCAAGAACTGATCACATATATCATATAGTAAAGGGATAAAGTTTTCTTCCCATAAGATTGAATGATAGATATGCACAGGTGGGTCTGCTAGAGTCCAATTCCAGTTCAAGTTGGGGTATTGAAATTCTGAGCAGAAAACATCAATTACATAGGCAGATAAGAAGAAATGTGGTTTTCTGAAAGCTGGAGACTTCTGATAATCTTCGATAGCATTTTTTAGTTCTGAGGACAAGATGGAAGCCCATGGGAAGGATTGACCGGTAGTCAAGACATGATGTGATATAGGTGCCCATTCAGGTTTGGACAACGAATAATTAGGGAGTCCGAACAGTCAACACAACATAGCCGCTAGCAAAGAGTAGGGTTCCTTGAACCAGGCAATTGGGTATAAATTATTAGGCTTAAGCACGAAAGCATTAGGTTTTATCATCCAAGACTTCATCATTTCGGAAAAATTGTAACGGGACTTGGAGGATTGGATGAAGTCAGGGGATAGGGTTTGCTCATGCGGCCTGATAGCAAATTATTGGGTAAAAACCTCAGGGCAGAAATGAATCAATTGATTCCCCAAAGCATCATTGAAAGACCGGTCTTTAACACTAGCATTCTCTATTATCCACTTCACTACATCTATATAGAGTAATATAGCGGGTCGTGCAGCAATAGCATGAATCTAAGAAGCCCTAATATTCTCATAAGCAGGCCTATCAAATTCTACCTGCGAGAGCTCATCGTTGTCGAAAATAGCTTAAATTCGAGACCAATCCATTTGATAAGTCTCGGTGACCTTTTCGTTGGTATCAGAGAAGATACCAAAGTTGGGGTCTTTGGTTAAGGTTTCTCTGGGAACGACCCTGGACCGGGTACTTCGTGACATAGTGGCAAACTTCATAATTTCTGACGAAATAAAGAAAACAAAAAAAATAAAAAACAATAATCATAGACAGCCAAAAAAACCAACCGAAAAAAATGGAATGACGGCAATCCTACCTGTGATAACTAAAAACTGGCAATCAACTGAAGGTGAGAAATCCACTGTAAAATCAACTCAGCAGAGTAATTCAACTAGTAAAAATGACAAAGAAAAGTAAATAAAAACCTATATTTATCAATTTACCCAAATTAAATCACGACCGTAGGATTAAGAGAAATGGACAATTGAGATTGACCGATGCGAAGAGCAGGATCGAGTTCAAAAACATAATAAAAGTTTTTTATTTACCACTCCCGAAAGCTGAAAACTGAAACTGGCAGGTTTCAGGTTTCGAGTTTAAAAAAAAAGACCAAATAAAAGCCAAGTTTCTGAAATCCGCAACCCGAAAATTGCGGGTTGCGGGTTTCGGAATGCAATTTAACGCAATATTAAAGATGAATTTCTGAATCCCGAAATGCGACAGTGTCGGGTTACGGGTTTCGGGTTTATTAAAACTCACAAACAAAAATCTCGGATCCCGGAATGCGACATCGTCGGGTTTCAAGTTTCGTGTTTATGTAAAACAAACTTCAAAAAATGAAACCCTGCACCCGCAACTTTCGGGTTTCGGGATGACGAAAATCCCAAAATGAAAACAACAATTTCCCACACCCAAAACTTTCGGGTTTCGGGTTTCGGGTTTCAGGTTCTCCAAATGTCGGGTTTTGGGTTTGCCAAATGTCGGGTTTCGGGTTTTCCAAGAGAAATGTCAAAATAGTTAAAATTTAAAGATTTTTCCAAACCAAACACTTAAAGAAAACCCAAATCAAGCAGCGAAAGTGAAGTACAGGTACATGGGCACTAATGTTTAAAGACATCTAAACCAAAAATCATATTTACAAAGAGAAATGTACCCATATATCTTTGAATTGGTTAAAAATGGGGCTCCCGTGCTTTAGCTAAGCATGGGATCTGTTGTGGCCATGGGCTCTGGAACAAATGATATAAGATACCGTCATTTTCAAGCATTTGCAACATTTACCCTATTTATAAAACAAATGTAGAATTCGAATCTTAAATAAATCACCTCTGATGTCAGTGGGAAACATTGGATAGTTGTCCTGGATCTGCAGAGCCTCTCCGCAATTCCAGCCTACAACATTTACAACAATCATTTCATTGAAAAGTAATAATTGGTTAAATTAATTTGTGTTAATGCATCAAAATATTTTCATAAATTAGATTGATTCTCACCATGTACACCTTCGACGATGGACATGACTGGGCTTCTGGGCTAGCAGGTGGCGCAAATGTCCTAACAAACACCTCCGATGCAATGATGGGGGGGGGGGCGCAAATGTAGTGGCAACCACTGTAGGTGTAACCACTGGAGATACAGATGAGGATACTAGAAGGGTAGATGCCACAATAGTGGTGGGAAGTGGGGATGATATAGTGGGAGAAGAAATGGTGGTATGGGGTGGAGGAGGACGTCGTGGATGATTAACCCCTGCCTATTGTACGATAGAGGGTATTGAACCAAAAAGGCTAGGGGGGATGTTGAGGGATTGTGCATGGGAGGGAAGTCTAGCATAGAGGGAGGAGGATGGATGGAAGGGAGGTTGTGGACGAAGAGGGGAAGCTGGAAGGAAGGGGGGGCATGGATGAAAGGGGGAGGATGGATAGATAGGGGGCCGTTGATAAATTAGGGAGGATGTATGGACAAAGGGGCGTGGTTGAGTGGGGGGGATGGATGGAAGGAAGGGGGAGTATGGATGGAGAGGGGAGGCTGGATGGAAGGGAGGGGGTGGGCGTAGGGAGGAGTCTAGATGGAAGTGAGGGGGGGAATCCTGGGAGAGGGTGGATACATAGGAATAAAATGGGGAGCCACAGTTGTTGGTGTCACCTACATATACATTTGTAATATCACAATTTAGTAAACAAACAATAAATTAAACCATAGTAAGTCGCAACAATTCAAATTAAAAGTGTGCTTATAACTACACATTGTACCTATGTATGTGGTGATCTGCCAATCCCTGGCGAGGGTGGTTGATCACCGTATTCAGGGAACACATGTGGACACCAAAATGCATGCATGTTATGGACATGTTAAACAAGTCATTATTTAGGCAATCAAGATATTCAAAAACATTGTACGAACTATCAACATGTATGCTATAAATATAAATACTTGAGTAATATAAATGACATAAGTAATAACAGTATTGTGCCAGGTACTGAAAATACCTCCGTGTGGGGTGCCACAATTTCAGTTGCAGCTGCCATTGCTGCATCCAGGTTGGGAGATCCTACATTCTCCCATGTTGGTGTCTCAACTCTGAATAACTGTACATTGAAATAATACTTTAAGTCAAACAAAAATACTTTAAAAATACTTTACAAGTTATCAAGTGATGATTGAAAACACATTAAAAACATTGCTATCTTGATCCATATAACAACCCTCGATCAGGCCAGGGCAAGTGTGCCCGCAATGGGGACAAAGATGTGGCATTGTCCTTGTCGAACTTGAATGCCCAGCATGGCTACCATCGGTCATGGGTCTATCCTGGCCCTGTCGTGAAGGCCCTGCACCTAGATCTCTA
This sequence comes from Larix kaempferi, assembly GCA_027924585.1. Classification (NCBI taxonomy): domain Eukaryota; kingdom Viridiplantae; phylum Streptophyta; class Pinopsida; order Pinales; family Pinaceae; genus Larix; species Larix kaempferi. The sequence goes on along the minus strand of BSBM01001668.1, from coordinate 449,574 downwards.
TCAAGGTCACCCAACCTCTCCACTGTAGTCGCTGCTACAAAGGAGGTGTGTCTGAGGAGACCACATGCAACATTCCTCATTGCCACCTCGATCTGATCAAGATTATGGGGCAATTGAGGTGGCTTGGGAGAGGGGTTGGGGTTGCGCCTCGGAGCTGGTGGCCCTCTAAGTGGTTTCCTCCTGGAAACAGGTCGATATTGGGCAGAGCCACGACCAATACCTTGGAACTCGGTTATGTCAAAATAGTTGACATGTAAACCGAGGCAAAACTCAACCCACAGTTGGCGAAGGAAGTACTGTCGAACCTCCCTATTATTGAAAGGAGGTTTATCATACACCATGAACCACCTCTGCATCCAATTGTCCCTCCACGGTTGGTAATGACACCAATCCATGCGGACACGTGGCTTTGTAATTTTCGATGGTTTTCCTATTTTCGGCTCGGTGAACATACTATATAATCAGCGAATACCTCTCCACTATAGTCGCTACTACAAAGGAGGTGTATCTGAGGAGACCACGTGCAACATTCCTCATTTCGACCTTGATCTGATCAAGATTATGGGGCAACTGAGGTGGCTTGGGAGAGGGGTTGGGGTTGCACCTCGGAGCTGGTGGCCCTCTAAGTGGGTTCCTCCTGGCAACAGGTCGATCTTGGGCAGAGCCACGCCCAACACCTTGGAACTCGGTTATGTCAAAATAGTTGACATGTAAACCGAGGCAAAAATCAACCCACAGTTGGTGAAGGAAGTACTTTGGAACCTCCCTATTATTGCAAGGAGGTTTATCGTGCACCATGAACCACCTCTGCATCCAATTGTCCCTCCACGGTTGGTAATGACACCAATCCATGCAGACACGTGGCTTTGTAATGTTCGGTGGTTTGCCTGTTTTCGGCTCGGTGAACATACTATATAATTGGGCTTTTGTAATGTTCAAATCTTTTATTGCTTCCTTGGAGATGCCCGTGGAGTAGTACCCCCACATCCTAGCTCTAGATTGAGTCATGTCTGTCAATTGCTGGTGTGCATGTATGAGGGAGTTAATTGAGTTCTCAATTGACATGGAAAGAGACAATCGAGATGGTTCACATGAGTTTCTAAGTTCGCGAGTGTGCACTCACATTTCATTTACATAGTGGTTAAGGTCATCTTGTTCAAAATTTGGTTGTGGGTTTTGGTTTTGTTCAGCATTGGGTCCAAGGTTTGGGTTTTCTTGTGTTCCACCGGACTCGGGGTTAACATCTTGTTCACTCATTATCTCAGTTGTAATCTGCAGTTGAAAATTGGTTCATTGTTTTCAAAAATTGAAAAAAACTTGAAGTGGTAACGATTTTGTGGGTGTTTTTCGATGGTTTTAGAGTGGATTTGGCCTCCGTTTCTAGTTGAATGGACACCTACGTGGAGGAGGAGGACGCGCTTGGCCGGCCAAATGAAAAAAGGGGAAATTATGCACTGTTTTGTTTTTTATATTTTTAACAGGGGCGCGTGCACGTATCCTTTGCACATACGCATCAGCAACGCGCATGCGCCATCAACGTGCACCCGCCTCAGTTCGGTACCGAACCTAGAGGCACGTGCACGTCTCCTTAGGTGCAGTCGCGTTATTTTTTTTCTCTGTTAGCGCAGCCCTATTGCAATGAATTTCAGGAGCATCTTCGTGCGCCCACCCATAATAGTTCTAGACTGCAAGAAGGGTTGGTTGACATTTCTCTCTTAAATGAAGGGAGACTCTCTTAAACATAGAGCAGAGTTTGCAAAAAACAATTTTGGTATTATATGAAGTTCACAAATTTGAAGATGTGTTGCAAAGTACACATAGTAAATAAAGTCACGAAGTAAAAAGGGGGGTACTGATGCGAAGTTCCATCAAGAGAAGGGAAATGTGTAGTGAGCTTCGTGATCCGCATCGCAGTTGGCAAGTCATCGATGTCGATACAACTTCGACAAGTTTTGACTCGACATGACTTCGACAAACTCAGCAACTTCGACAAGTTTCAATTTTGACACAACTTGGACGAGTCTCAACTTTGACACATTGTGACGCACTCCGCATCTTTGACATGTTCAGCAACCTCACAGTTTTGTGACATCAACAAGCAGCGTCGACATGCGACCAGTAACTGTCGAACTTCGACAGACTATCTCTTTGTCTTCCAGTTGACTATAATGGTTAAACTATTGAACCGTCATAACTTCTTCTTTGTAACTAAACGTAACGGGAAGGCACCCAAGCTTCTTAGCACTCTTTATATAAGCATGTATAATATTATAACATACAACAAGTTATCTTTTCAATAATAGAAGAACGGTTCGCATTCCTGCATATTGTATGTGCATATTTTTGTTTATCTGTGTAGTATAATCATGCTTTGCTTACTCTGCTTCTTATTGCTTTAGCCATAACAAATCCGACTCATTCAGTCGCACTGTTGTCCCCCTTGTGCTTCCTAGACACGACCTGGATCATTGGTATCAGAACAGATTCAATTGGAGCACATCAGCTTTGTTTTTGCTTGAGTTCTGCATATACACTTCTCTCGAAGTTACCTCTCTTATGCGAGTTAAAACTCGATCGCAATCTCAACAATCCAACTAGACACTACCTCCAGAAATGACCGAAGAAATGGACGATAGACATGTAGCCAACGAGACAACATAGCATATTGACCAAGCTCTGAATCGACAAGGGACTGAAATGTCTGCATAGTTCAATGAGATTCTCACGCGATTTTCCTTGACATCCGGAAGTTCTTCGATTCGAACTCACTCCGATACAATCAGCCCCTTCAAAGTGCAAATGAATCTCGACATACCAAATATTGAAGGTCAGATTGACGCTAAATCCATCAGGAATTGGGTACAACAATTTTAATCCTATTACTCTGTGAATCAACTCTCAGAAGTTGAAAAGATCACCTTTGCATCCTTAAATATGTCAAAATTTGTGCACTGTTGGTGGGAGAACCTCTAGACAAATATGGAGAAAAGAGAACACCCCATTGACACATGGGATAAATTCCTCGAGCACATCTGGAAAGAATTGTACCCTCGAGTAGCAGTATAAGAAGTGGCAGCAGCTAAGTCAATGGAAAGACCAATCAGTACAGAGTTACACCGGCGAGTTTTATCTACTCATGGCTAGACTTGGTGTCCAAGAAGAAGAGAAATTGCTTATTTTGAAGTACGTTAGCAGATTGTCCCAGTACATTCAGTAGAAGATGGAAGTTTTGAATGTCAATACACTTACGGATGCATTCCACTACGCCAACACACTAGAAACCAAGCAAAAAGGGAAAGCACATTTCACGACAACGCTAACATCAGGGCGAACTCCCGACAAGAAGGCACCAGCCAACTTCGACAAGTCAAAATATTCTCAGCCGACACACCCAAGCTAGATCATGGCAAGAATCCTTTTCACAAAACATAATGTAGCAAACAACCGCCTACTGGAAAATGGTGTGATAACCACCGCTCATCTTGGCATGATACGTCTAAATTCAAAGCTCAGAAGACATTTTTGGAAAAATTATCGACCTCCGACACATTCGACAAGACGGTGGAAGAATATGATCCAGACGCAATGACCCTTTTGAGATCGACCACTCCAGCAGCCTTGACTATTGTCGACGAGGAGGAACAAGAGCACCTATTCCATACATGGATATGGGTCCAGAGCAGCCCATTACATCTGATTGTGGATAACGGTAGCCAGAATAACTTCATTTTTGAAGATCTTGTGAAGAAACTAGGTCTTGTTACCACTCTGCATCCTTAGCCTTACAGCATTGCTTTGATGAAGGATGGTCAAGAACTACAGATCACTCGACAATGTAAGCTCGCCTACTTCATAAATCCTTTTGAATATGAAGTACTCTACGATGTGGCACCACTGTCCATAGTCGACACCCTATTTGGGAAACCTTACCTCTAGGATAGACATGGGATTTATCAGTCACAAACTCAGAAGGTGATTATCAGAATCCAAAGTTGATGGTTCAGCATACGAGAGCGTTAACATACACCAACAATTGCACTAATATCTACCAAATAGGCAAAGAAGTTCATCGATCATGCTCAAAAGTTCGCATTAATCATGATCAAGCCGCAACATTCTAAGAATACTGCAATGACGAGTCAACTAACCGACCAAGGTAGCTCTCGACAGAAGCAACAAGTCGATCATATTCTCGATGAGTGTCCGAACCTCTTTCAAGCTCCAGACGGAGTACCTCAACATTGTTAGGTAAAACACTCTATTGAACTTGTTCCTAGTTCTTCTTTTCCTAACGCATCTGTTTACATAAGATCCATTCTCAAAAATGACAAGATATAGAGACAGATCCAAGAGTTGATCAACAAAGGCCATATCCACCCCAGCTCCTCTCCTTGTGGAAGTCCAGTCATCCTAGTTTTGAATAAAGATGGGACTTGGCGCATGTGCATCGACTACCAATCTCTCAAAAAAATTTCGATAAAGAATCGCTAGCCTCTGTTGTGGATAGACGAGCTCATCGACTGGTTGAAAGGTGCTAAATTATTTACAAAGCTTGACCTCAAGTTGGGATACCATCAGATTCCAATCGAGCCCTCAGATGTGTGAAAAATTGCTTTCAAGACCAATGAAGGATTAAATTAGAGAGATTTTGAGGTCAAAAAATGGCCTCCTAAGAGATGTACTAAAATAATATGAGATATATTAAAATATTATGCATTAGGGGTTTTATGGGGTAGGTATATATGACAAGTCACCTCCTACACTATTTTTTATGCACAGTATAAATACCCTGTTGCACAAAATTGCAAGTAGTCAACGCTCCCCAGAGTATTGTGACAAGGGACTAATCGCTTCTCATGGATCCTTGAAATCTGGTGGTGGTGAGTTTACCAATCACCTGTGGGTTTTGGTGTAATGGCAGTCATACTACCAACAATTGGTATCAGAGCAATATGTCACGAGTTCGATACACACTCGGCTCGCACTGAGGGGGAGATTGTTGCACGAAATTGCAAGTAGTCAGCGCTTCCCAGTGTATCGTGACAAGGGACTAATCGCCTCTCGTGGATCCTTGAAATCTGGCAGTGGTGAGTTTACCAATCACCTGCGGGATTTGGTGTAATGGCAACTGTACTACCAACATACCCATGGTTGAGTTACTTTTCAAAATTCACTAGAAATAAAATTAATAAAATAACTCTACATTGATGTGACTAAGATTCATTGCAAATTCCCAAAAATTTATTGTCCTTTAGCATTTATTTGTCTTGAACTTGCAAATAAAATTAAATAATAAAAAACATTTTTAAGAGCTATTTTTTTAATTTATGTTGACTTTTTATATTTAGTATTTTTCTCATCAATTTAATATAATGTGATTTAATTGAAAATTTATTTACATGTAAAATGTTAATAATATTATTATAATTCACATTGCATTATTATTATTATTATTTATTCATTAAATATATATTGGTAAATTAATATCAAAATCATAATATTAATATGTGTGTGTGTGTGTGGGTGTGTGTGTGTGTGTGCGCGCATGCGCTTGTAAATTAGTTTGGCATTATAATATTAAACAAAATGGAGTGAATATATAATTAAAACTTAAAAATATGAAAATGACAAAAATATTATTTTCTGAAAAAATGTGAAAGGAATATATATATGTGTGTGTGTGTGTGTGTGTGTGTGTGTTTGACATTATGATATTAAATAGAATGGAGTGAATATATAATTTAAAATTAAAAACATGAAAATGACAATATATTATTTTATAAAAAATTGTGAAATGACCTTTTTAATGAATTATGAGTACTTTACTTGAAAATGACAATAATATTATTTTATGAGAAAGTGTGAAAATACATTCATTATGAATACTTTACTTGAAAATGACAATAATATTATTATATGAAAAAATGTTAAAGGACTTTCATTATGAGTACTTTACGTTATGACTTAAAAGTACTTATACCACTACCTTGGTTAACTATGAGTTTTCATCCACCATAGAAAATTTGACAAATAAACATTCTTAACTCATGCAATGCCACCTCAACCATGAGGGATGATGTCATCTACTAGAATGTGATTGGTTGATTTTTATAGCACATTTTCTTTGTTTTGAGGCCCAGTTTTTACCTCAAAATTTCTCTAATGGTTTGAATGGTTTTCTTGCCTTTCAACTTAAACAATGCACCTGTGACCTTCATGCGACATATGGATAACCTTCTTTGACCTTTCATCGGCAAATGGGTCATTGTCTAACTCGATGATATATTGATTTTCAGTCGATCATGGGAAGAACATGTCAGACATCTTGGACAAGTCCTTGACACTCTCCAACAACATCGACTCTATTTGAACATGGACAAATGCTCTTTTGCGATGACCAACATCAAATATTTGGGGTATGTAATTGACTCCGCAGGCATTCACATCAATCCAGACAAAGTACAGATCCTCAAATATTGGCCCATTCCTAGAAGCATTCAAGAACTAAGAAGTTTTCTTGGTTTGGCAAATTTCTATCGATGATTCATATTCAACTTTAGTCACATAGCCTGGCCCTTGAATCAACTAACAAAGGGAAGTGGGAAATTTGTCTTCCAATGGATAGAAACACAACAAGCGGCTTTTGAACAGCTCAAGCACAAGCTCTGCACTACACTAGTACTTGTGTTACCTGATTTGCATCAGCCCTTTGAGATTGAGACAAACCCATCGGACTATGCCTTGGGAATAGTGATCACTCAGTTTGGTCACCCGGTCGCTTTTCATTCCGAGACTTTTAACGACACAGTTAGAAGATACTCGATGTACGAAAAAAGAACTGTATGTCGTTGTGAAATCTCTCAAGTAATGGAGACATTACATCCTTAGTAAGGAAACGGTCATCCTCACTGATCACAAGCCCCTACAGTTTGCTCCGACATAATCAAAGTTGCAGACAAACCGAAAACTCAAGTGGATTAATTACCTATAGCAAATCCAGTTGGTGATTAATTATCGAAGGGTAAAGCTAATGCCATCACCGATTTCCTTAGTTGACCACCCATTACTCTCCTTTTGGAAGTGATGAGTATGCAAGGATACGACATGAGCACTTGGCCATAGTTGTATGAGGACAACAAATTCTCAACAGTCTATCGACAGTTACAGACTAACAAGTTGTCGACCTCCGACTTAGACTACTTCCTGAAAGAAACCTTGCTATACAAGCTTGGACAACTTTGTGTACCAACAGGTGAGCACCGACAGTAACTCATTTGGGACGTGCACTATAATAAGACTGCAGGACACTTTGGACTAGAAAAGACACTTGCTATTCTGCAGAAGTATTTCTTTTGTCCTACACTTAAAACCGATGCCGACAAGTACATTCGATCATGCGTGGTTTGTGCCATTGCTAAATTGCCTAATCAATGACATGGATTGTGTTGGCAGGCTGTTTGGTAAGGAAGAATCGCAGCATCGCCTATGCTGCGACGACACGTCAGAATAGGTCATGGAAGGCAGAAGAATATACTATTTTTATGTATTTTTTGAGTCATTTGTACCACAATAGGTGGGTTTTTGGGTCATTGGACCATATGAGATGTAAATTTGAGCTAATTCTACCGTAGTAGGCGGGTTTTCGGGTCATTTGGACAGTGTCAGTTAGATTTTGGGTTATTTGTCCATGAGTCAATTAGGAAGTTGTTAGTAAGTGGACAAGCATTGTAAAGGCGGAAGCCTATTTATAGTCAAAGAGTCATATGTGTTGGATAACTAAGTTAAGGAGAAGAACTTTGAGAGTTGAGCGGAGTACGATCTTTGATATTGATTATGCGCATCTTTGAGTCTGTATGTGAGATCAAGTGATATTTATGAGATTTGGTTTTGCAAAGATGTTGTATCAAGGTTTTTCTGAAGCAATATGACATGACAAAACCATTTGGTGAAATTCCTTGTGTACCTTCTCTGTTAATGCATGTTGCGATGATTTCTTACTGCAATTAATACTTTAATGTTATACTTGTCGTGATGAATGTTTCTGTTGAATAATGGTATGAATCCGAATGATGTTAATCATGAATGTATAGATATGTTTTGAATGCTGCGATAAATAAGTTAAGTAAGAAGATGCCGCAACATCCTCCTTCATTCGGCGGAAACATGGTTCCATCCACTCTCCCTTGATCGCCTTGGGTGAGACCTCATCTGCTCTGCAGGTGTTGCTGGGTGGGGTAAAACCTGTCCAGGCTGGTGCTTAGGGAGATCGCAGTCGGTTGGTGTCGATAATGATGGGAATCCCTGTCGACTAGGTTTGAGTCAACAAATGGTTCCATTGTTGAGACCATGTGCGAAGTGAAAGGAGGATATGTTGTGGCACCTGACGAAACCGGAGGTCCAAGAATGGTTTGATTAGAAGTTGCAGGAATTTGCTGAAGAAGAAAGCCGAAACACTTGACTGACAGTAGGTTAGTGGGTATATAGATATATGCACGATGGTCCGCATGAATGGTTCTTCTGTGAGTTCCTAGTCCTGTTTTTCAAGTGGTTGGCGAAGTTGACCTTCCAGAAGAGGAACTTCCAAGGTGGTGAACCGACAACCTGGACCCCCAAGTTGATTTAGGAACTACAGGATGTCGATAATAAAGCATTGCGGGCTGTCAAAGTGTGGTTCGATAGTATCCTAGAGGGTTATATCACAGAGTTCACGGTTGATACTCAAAAATCTAATAGTGAAGCTGAAAGATATTTTTTTCGTGAACCTAGGGGCAGGTTTCTGTTGTCACTTCAACTGCCGATTAAGATACTTATTTGCGAAAAGGGTATATTGAAGATGCATATTGATCGGTAGACAACCTGGTGGGTGGAGGCCGTGGGTATCGCGATGGTTGGGGGCCGATACATGGAATAATAAGGGGTGGATGGGTGTAGGTCATGATGAGACTGCTAGTGAAGCCGAGGAAGAAAGTGGTCTTACAAGGGGAGGAGTGAGTTTTTGACAGGGAAAGAGGTAGAGGATGGGAGAAGGTCCTGCTGCAGTCGAACCACAAGGCCATGAAGGAAGACCACATGGGATGAAGTGACCTCACATTTGTGACAAGGACACCCAGGATACACCCAGGATAGAGGCAGGACCAAACCCCAGAACCAACGTACCCACACCTCCTCTCACTACCTCTCAGATAACAAGAAATACCACTTCGACACCGCTAAGTTCGTCAATACCACAAAAGTTAATCGATAATAGTACAACGAAAGGGGGAAGGAAGCCCAGAATGGCGGGCGATGATGCTAAGTTACCATTATTCCACGGGAGTGGGACAGACAACCCGGAACAATATTGGTTTTTGTGTGAAGCGGTCTAGACTATAAAACAGATCACTGGCAATGCCGCTAAGAAAAGATAGTTAGCGACAACTCTGTGAGGTCGTGCATTAGATTGGTTTATGAAGTTTGTTCTATTTCCTACAAGAGCCCCAGAGAAGTCGCTGGATGAGATTCGGGATGGGCTAATTGCCGAATTCAGAAAGCCCAAGTTTGAGGATCAATATATTACGAAATTAAAAGAAATTAAGCAGTATCCCAATGAGACAATATGGGATTTCAACCAACGATTCAAGACACTGATGGCAAGGGCTAGTTTTCATATGAGCACCGTCCAACATAAATAATGGTTCATTGTGGCATTGTTATCGCATATTCGGCTACCATTGATGCAACAAAACATCTCGACACCCAGTGAAGCTATGGAGATTGCAATGCGATTGGAGGCATCGCCAATTGGAGAACATGCAGCCGGGATGTCGCAGATACAAACACAACTCACTAACTTGACTATACAGCTGCAAGCTTTGAAGAAGGGCAAGGAGCAATGCGAAGAAGTATGGTGTATGCGAGGTCAAGGAGAAGGGCATATGAAGGAGAATTTCTAAGATTTTCGCAATTATTTGGTTTCAGGAGTGCCAAATCCATTGAATGGTGGTAGCATGCCGTGGTGTCGCGTCTGCCATGTATATGGGCACAACCATGACAATTTCCCATATATGCAGAAAATGGTCACAACTCCGAGGAATCTTTATTGTACATTTTTCAAATCGGTGGGTCATGATGACAAGGATTGTTGTGCATATGGGTTTCTACAAGAATGAATGTGTGATGCGTTCTATGTAAAGGACGACCAGCATGCCGTACAACAGCTGCAACTGTAGGTAGCCCAGCTGCTACCTCAACCACATATGCAGTTTATACCGCAGCAGCAGCAACCACCACAGTTCATGCCGCAATATGCTCCAATGCAGATGGCTCCACAACAGCCATATTATGTACAACAACTGCAGTATGCACAACAAAGGCAAGGAATGCAGCCAACACCCATGTAGCAATAGTACCAATAGTAGTGAGGATTCTGGGTAGGATACTGGCGAGGACACGGACCTATTCAATGCTATCACTGTACGGTATGGGGACACTACCAGTGAGACTATCCACTATTGCAGAACCAGTGTATGTTCTGTTTTGTTAATGATCACATGGTTGAGAATTGTCCACAATTGATTGCACGATGGCAAGCAGGAAATACTCCCCAGTTGCAGAACCAACCCGAGGCACAGCAACCTATCCAGAAGCAAGTGCAGCAACCAATGCAGAATCAGAATATGCGGCCGAATCAGAATTAGAATGTGAACCCACCCAGGAATCCACCGCTGAACTAGGCCCAGGGAGCGAATATCATGACAATTTCTGTAGAGCCAAGACCACAAGATGCTTCTGTTGTTGTGGTCACTCGTCGAGGAAAGGCAATTGGAGTGGACAGCTAAATGATCGGGTTATCTAGACAAAAGAAGGTATCATTTGACATTGATACAAAGCGGGAGACGTTTCTTCAAGCACGACGTGCACTAGAAAACGACCAAGGTAAAGCTGTTGTGTATGACATGCCCTCTACTTTTGATGCTACTTTGGAGGCCATCCCATCATAGCGGTCCAGCACACTTCGAGCATTTTTGGAACATTATTTGTCCTTGGAAAGAAATCTCGATGCTCTGGCTACGATTGAAGCTTTGTTGCGACGAACATCCCAGGATCAACAAGAGGTTGCGGTTAATTTCGTACAACGATGAAAGATGGGTAACGAAATGTGGATGAATATTCAAATTGGCAACTACGATGTTGATTTGGTTATTCTGGACCTTGGTTCGGATGTCAACATCTTGACCAAGCAGGCTTGGTAGAAGATGGGGAGTCCCCCATTGAGTTGGTCTCCTGTACAGCTCCGGTTAGCTAATCACGCTAAGGTGACACCAATTGGGAGAGTTCCACGAATGGTGGTGGACATTGAGGGAATGAAAACATATGCCGACTTTGATGTAATAGAAGTAGTCAAGGGCAGAAGTTGTTATCCAGCAATACTGGGGATTGGATGGGCTAATGATAGTTGAGATGTAATCAACTTCAAGCGATGAATGATGACTTTTGAAAATCACGATCTCAGAGTTATCGCCCCGTTGGATCCGGCTGAAGGACGCTTGTACATAGAGCTAGTGAAGGACGACGATCCCAGTGGATGGGACCATGCATTCAATATTTCTAAATACTATATCCATCCGATTTCCAACGGTGAGCTGGGATGGCGTAGTGACAACTCTGCATCTTCTAACTCTGATAATGCACTAGAATATTGGTAGAACCGCTTGCACGAGGTATCGCTCCGTAAGTGCGTGTTGATCACACAGTCATTATGCCATGTCGCAACTGAAATGGTTACACTAACAATATATGAAGGACTACCTGGTTTATCTAACTTTTTGATAGATTTTGAGGAACGAGTTTCCGAACCCCAGTGGTTGCCGGTATTGAGCGAAGCACTGAAGGCTGCTCCAGCACGCTGGTGGGTGACACACAAGGCATCAATTGATGGATGGTCGAAATGGAGAAGATTGATGATGGTATGCTTTAGCTATATCGAGATCTACCACACTAGGAAGTATGATGGTTGGAATGATCCTGGTGGTCACTTGATGGAGTGTCAGTGGTTATGGGTATCACGACCAAGAGACGAATGGGTCCATGCTTTTATCCATACATTGGATGAGATGCCACAATCATGGTATACTGTGGCTGAGTTGCAAGGTGAAATTTCTACTTGGATGGAGCTCACAGTGTGTTTTACCCATACATTCAGTTTTGTGGACGCCGATCCAGAGGTCAATAATGCATTACAGCTCATCCGTGATGTAATTCTGTAGGTTGTCCCAGTGGCTTATCTTGCGGATCCGCATACACACTACTAGATGTAGTCTCTCATGGAATGCTTCAATATCAGTGGTGGTCTAGCAGATGGTGATGATTCACAGAATGTGAACATCCCGGAATCAGAAGGAAGTTGTGCTGTGGTACCATCTGATGCGCCAAGCAATCCGATCAGTCAGCCGTTGAAGATATGCAAGATTAACATTGGGGCAGAGGACAATCCAAAGTTTGCAAATGTCAGGGATTACTAGGATGATGAGTTGATAAGCAAGGTCATTGATTTACTCCATGAGTTTCAGGATGTCTTTCCCACAAAGTTTTTTGACATGAAGGGGATTCTGGGTGACTTAGGGGAGATGAAGATTCCATTAAAACAAGATGCTAAGACGATCCAATAGTGGCCCTATCGATTGAATCTGCAACATAAGTAGAGGTTCAAGGTAGAATTGGATTGCATGTTGGACGTCGGTATCATTGAACCAGTCAAGGAGTCGGAATGGATTAGTCCTATGGTGGTATAGGATAAGAAGACTGGCGAGGTGTGCATTTGCGTCAACCTTAGGAAGCTAAATGATGCATGTTTACACCATCCATTCCCAACCCCGTTTACTGATGAAGTGCTCAAGGGTGTGGGTGGCCAAGAGATGTACTATTTCACAGATGGGTTCTCTGGCTACCATCAAATCCGCATTGCAAAATAAGACTGCCATAAGACAACTTTTGTTACTGAATGGGGCTGCTTTCAGTACACAGTGATGCCGTTCGGTTTAAAGAATGCACCTGCGATATTTTCACGGGATTTTGTCGTTGCATTCAAAGATTTCATTCAGAAGTTTTTACAGGTATACATGGATGATTGGATGGTCTATGGTTTGGTCCGCGATCATCTGGCGAATTTGTGGATGATGTTGGAGTGATGTCGGCAGCACCAAATATTGTTGGACTTAAAGAAGTGTATCTTCTGTGCACCGTTTGGCATATTGTTGGGTCATATTGTGTGTAAGAAAGGATTGTTGGTCGACCCAACAAAGATTGCACTTATTCTGAGTTTGACATCGCCGACTTCTGTTAAGCAGTTACGAGTGATGCTGGGACACACGGGGTATTATCACAAGTTCATAAGGGGTTAGATATTTTGAAGAAATCATTTAGTTTCTGGCGATAGGTACCACACCAGAAGAATTCACCACTAGTAAGAAGAAGCAGTTGGTAGTGAAGGATGCAGACTTCCAACTAATTGCAAGAGCGCTATACAAGATGGGTGCTGATGAGATATTGCGACGGTGTGTTTTGCCACATGAGCAAGAGCAGATCCTTTCCGAAGCACATGCGGGAGTGGCCTGGAGGGAATTATGGTGGCCATACGATGGCAAGGAAGGTGCTTCGAGTGGGGATCTGGTGCCCTATGTTGCATAGTGATGCGACAGATTATGCACAGTCCTGCAACGTTTGTTAGAGAACCGGGAAGCCATCCCAATGGGATGAGATGCCGTTGATGCCTCAGTTGACGTTGCATCCATTTGAAAAATGGGAAGTAGACTTTGTGGGACCTATCCATCCCCTGGGTAAGCGAACTGGTGCTAGGTATATCATCACGACGACAGATTACCTGATACGATGGGCAGAAGCTGCACCAGTCATTGATTGTTCTGCGGCCACAACAGCGTGGTTTCTCTTTGACCACATCGTCACTCACTTTGGATGCCCCAAGATATTGTTGAGTGATCATGGCATCCACTTTCTCAATCGCACCATCAGCGCATTGACAGAGGAATTGCAGATACAACATAAGAAGAGTACACCCTATCATCCGCAGGCACCATTTAAGCTAGTGTATGGGCAAGAGGCAGTTATGCCTATGGAGTATATCATTCCGAGTCTACACATAGCGGAAGAAACTGGCATGGATGATATATCAGCAGTATAGGAACGTCTTGCGCAGTTAGTATAGCTGGAGAAAGATCACTTCATCGCTGGTTTCCATCAGGGTGTGGAGAAGGATCACCAGAAAGCTTGGCATGATCGCCATATCAAGAACAAACAGTTTCAATAGGATGATTTGGTGTTGTTGTATGACAACAAGTTTATGAAACATCCAGGAAAATTATAGATGCATTGGCTTGGTCCGTATTGCATTAGTGGCATTACTTCAGGAGGAGAGGTACAGTTGCAGTAGTTGGACGGGACAATGCTCCCCAAGTTGATTAATGGTAGCAGGCTAAAGCCCTATCGGTTGGGATTGGAATAACGCGATGCTTGAGTCACATCGAGAAAAAAAAAAACAAGTGTAGATTGGTTGGTGGCAGGATGGTGCACCAACAGGGATGGAATGCGGAAGTAGGGAGGGTTTTGCCACAAGTTTGGAGCGGTTTGCGATAAGTGGCAGCGTTGCAACTGGGTCAAATCAGCAATAAATGCCAAAAGTTAAACACTTTATTAACGGGGCGTGTTCGAATGATGGGCATTAATGGCGGATCCATCCGATTAACTGACAGGATCAATGACGGATTTGCGTCATTACTATAGGATTTTGGTTGAATTAATGCATGATTTAGTGATGATTACAAAGGATTCGGCTGGAAGCTATAAAGCCGGGTAGAAGTTGGTCGGAAGGCACCGAGATTTTCGTTGTTAAGTACCTGCGCAAAGTCGATGAGTATTGGAATAAGCTTGGTGAGTACAGTAGTGTATGGGGCAAGGTTCAGTCGAACTTGCAGAGTGCTGCTACGTCGAGGGAGTTCTCCGTTGTAAGTGCTAGGTAAGGTATGCCACGAAAGCTACAAACGGTGGAGATTAGTAGCGAGGTAGAGTCTCCTTTTACCAGGATTGCAGTTGAGGAAGAAGTTGCGTTTGTAAGAGACGTCAATATTGAGGCAGAGGTCGCAAACATGCTGGTGGGATCCTCAGTCATCATCAAGAAGCATCGAGGGGACCATCATTCTGAGTCCCCATAGAGAAAGAGGCAACTGAGATTGTTTGTTGGGGTGGTTGGTGAAGCTTAGGTGCAGGTCGGGTAGTCTAGTCGCCGCATTGATGAAAATGCCCCTTGGGAGGGACTTTCAGCTATTGACATCCCTGGGTATATCCCTCCCAGTCAGTCAGATGTAACGCCGCGTAAGATGAGCTCGAAGCAATGGTATGGTGTGAAGCTGCGTGCGCTCCCTACTGGAATGGAGTGCCCGGTTGATATTGGGCCGGCGTTGATGCGACTCTGCTATGATGATCACGATATGGTGGCCCACCCCAACATTACATCATCCCCATATGTGCCCGGGTCACACCTTACCTCGACACCGATTGTATAAGACTGGGCATGCAGATTGAAGCAGGCCGGTTTGTTAGGGCTTATTAACATGCTGCATTTTGGGGGACTGGCGGAAGTTAATGCATGCGTGAAGCAACTGCTTGCGTGCTTCCATGGCGGTTCATTGTGGCTTGACAGTGAAATTTCGATCACTATTGATTTAATTTCGCACATTACTCGGTTTCCTAAATATGGGCTCGACCCATCATAGTTCTTCCAAGGGAAGGCGAATGAAAAAAAGTGGGCAGGACAACTCATCAAGAAGTATGGCTTGGTAACAGATGGCCGTGGATAACGCACCAGTGGTATTAATGACCAAGCGGTACTCACCGGCACCTAGATCTTATCTTGCAAAATGATCCGAGGAGGTTGCCCTAACCAGTGCAACTCAGGGCTTGTCGCATGTGCAGTACAATGTGCAGAGGGAGTCCAAATAAATTGGTCCTTGTTTCTCTTGAACCAATTAGCAATGGATGATGCGGTTGTTCAGGACAATAAGGGCTCATTTTTGTATAGTTGGCTGCTACTCTTGATTGCATTTGTGGCTTCGAAGGAGCCCGACGTGTACTAGGGCATGGAAGTTGAGGCTACAAAGAAGCAGCAGGGTGAGCACTATCAAAACTTATGGCAAGGCGTGACCCCGGTCAACAATGGTTACTAACCCCTTACAAGGTAACAGCTGAAGCACTAGAGGCTATCGTGAACGATGGGCTAGCGGAATGGCGTGAACCTGTAGCATTGGTCGAGATTGAGGCTGGTGGGCCAGCGAAGGGTCCAGATGATCGTATATCGGCACAAGACCCACCCAGTCATCATGATTCTGATCAAGACTCCATCAAAACACCGATGTCTAATGACACTGACTGTACCTTGGAAGAGCACAGAAGAAAAGGATATCAGGACCTGACAACAATTAGTGGGCTTCCTCTGGTCGCAGAAGCACAGTTGGGTCGACTGATACACGCAATCGCTAATGCATCCACCGCAACAGCTCAAAATATGTTAAGGGCAACAAATGAAGGATTCCACACGCTCATTGCTCGTGTGGACTCTGTGTATGACATTGTTTCGCGATGGGCACCAGATGATGCAGCAACACCATAAGTTAGCACAATCAACACTGAGCCGTGGGTGAGGAATGTGGAGATTCCCCCAATTTTGATTGTGAATGATGACAAAGTTGCCAAAGCCATGCTGCAGCAACTGAAGATGGTGACGATTAATGTGAATGCCTTTCCCACGGAAAGGTTGACCACTATGCAGGAAACTACCTACTGGGAAACAACAGACCGACTACGGCATATAAGTGGTATGTGTGTATGACTGCAGGCGAGTGAGGCCAATGTGAAGCGCACTATTGAATAATTGACTGGCAGGGCTGCTTTAGCATGACATGCTGTGGATGAACTTGAAGAACACATTAAGGAAGAATGGGCTGAGAAGGCACGCGAAATCGAAGGCCTGAAAAGGGAACATGATTTCCTTATTGTGGAGAAGGCCCGTATGTGGGATGACGACGTACGGGTCGATCGAGCCCTCACGAAAGCTTATCAGCATGTGCCATAGCCCACTAAAGAGGTGGATGTGCTCGAACGGGTGCAGCAACTGGGGGCTGCAATTGTCTATTTGCTGTAGGAGAATCAAGAGTTGAGGGCTCAGGTGAATCTTAGTATGCCTCAAGTTTAAGTTGATGACAAAAAAAGGGTGATTGAGGAAATCGCAACTCAGATGGAGGAGCTGGAAAAATCCACGACGAAGCTCACAACTGACACCATCTAGTTTTGGAGCCAAATTGTCCAGAACAAGCATGTTGACCAGTTGATCAAAGATCGATAGGACACAGAGGGACAATTGGCGACACTCAAGGTAGCCATGTGCACAATGCCACCAATGGAACAGGTCACCAAGTATCAGGACTTGAAAGAATTGCAGCAATGGGTTACCAAGGATGATGAGCACCAGAAGAAGTGTGCTGCGCAGTTGGAGCAGTGTCAGGATGTCGGGGGCTAGTTCATGACCAAGGCAGGAGATGCACTTCAGGAAGTATAGAAGGGTCGTCAATAGGTAACGACAAAGCTCATTGCGCATCCATCTGCAAAAGATGTGGTCGATAGTCAGGTGGTGGCTACGGAAGTCAAAGAAATGGTGATGACAGTTGTGCAGCACTACGAAGATTTCAAGGTGAAGAACACAGATTTCACCATATCCAGTTGACGTGGCTCGAGGGTGAGCCACAAGATTGTATTGGGGGCTTGTTGGCAGGCGATTTGGTAAGGAAGAATCGCAGCATCGCTTATGCTAGGACACATCAGAAGAGGTCGCGGAAGGCAGAAGAATAAAATATTTTTATGTATTTTTTGAGTTGTTTGTCCCAGAATAGGCGGGTTTTTGGTTCATTTGACCATATGAGATGTAAATTTGAGCTAATTGTACCGCAGTAGAAGGGTTTTTGGGTCATTTGGACCATGTCAGTTAGATTTTGGGTTATTTGTCCATGAGTCAGTTAGGAAGTTGTTAGTAAGTGGACAAGCATTGTAAAGGTGGAAGCCTATCTATAGTCAAAGAGTCATATGTGTTGGATAACTAAGTTAAGGAGAATAACTTTGAGAGGTGAGAGGAGTACGATCTTTGATATTCTTTATGCGCATCTTTGAGTCTGTATGTGAGATCAAGTGATATTTTTGAGATTTGGTTTTGCGGAGATGTTGTATCAGGGTTTTTCTGAAGTAATATGACATGACAGAACCATTTGGTAAAATTCCTTGTGTACCTTCTTTGTTAATGCATGTTGCGATGATTTCTTACTGTAGTTAATACTTTAATGTTATACTTCTCATGGTGAATGTTTCTGTTGAATAATGCTATGAATCCGAATGATGTTAATCATGAATCCATAGATTTGTTTTGAGTGTTGCAATAAATAAGTTAAGTAAGTAGATGCCGCAAATTCCTCCTTCATTCAGCGGAAACATGGTTCCATCCACTCTCCCTTGATCACCTCGGGTGAGACCTCATCTACTCTACAGGTGTTGCTTGGCAGGGTAAGACCTGTCCGAGCCAGTGCTCAGGGAGATCGGGGTGGGTTGGTTTCGACAATGATGGGAACCCCTGTCGACTGGGTTTGAGTCAACAGATTCTACACACATTTGCCAGTTCCTAGTCAACCATGGGAATTTGTTTCTATGGACTACCTGATGAGATATCCTACTACCAGACATCAGCATGACACGATATTAGTAGTAGTCGACCGATTTTCCAAGATGGCCATTCGCATACCATGTAAGAAGACCATGACAGCGTAGCACACTGCTCAACTCTTCTTTACACATATTTGGTAACACTTTGGCTTACCAACAACCATCATTTATGACCGAAATTCTAGATTCATCAACATATTTTGGAAGACCTCTAGCAACTACTAGACACACGACTCTCATTGTCGAGAACTTTCCATCTTCAGATCGACGGACAGATGGAAGTTGTGAATCACTTGGTAGTACAACTACTTTGCATGTACAATAACCAGCATCAAAGAACATGGGATGAAAGTCTTCCATACATCCATCATAGCTACAATCGAGCTCAGCACATCTCTATAGGAAAGAGTCCATTTGAGATCTATTACGGATTTCATCCCTCAACACCTATTCACTTGATCAGCTCCTCAACACAGCCGAGTGACACCAACTACAGCCAGCGAGAAGTTGATAAAGCAGTCAAGTTTCGAGATCAGATATGCGACATCTAGAAGCAAGCACATGAAATGTTGCGAAGAGAAAGCGAGAAATCTAAGGCCCGACATGGCAAGCATCATATTCCTCATTCATTCCAATTTGGGGATAAGGTCTAGCTACATCTCAAGAAGGAGAGCTTCACTGGTCCATTCAATAGGTTGAAGCCATTGCGATATGGTCCTTACAGTATTCTTCGACAGATTAGCGATAATGCTTTCCAGCTCGACATTCCTACATGCCTGGGTTTGTATCTAGTATCCAATGTGGATATACTTCGACCATACCATGCACCCTTGTTGGAACAGAATGACATATCCACAGCAGAACCAAAAGACATCCATCCATATGTTTAGGAGCCTCTTCCTTGTGACACCGTTATGGGATGATGAGTACGCCATACAAGGAAGAACGCAATTCCCTTGTTTCAGGTTGCCAAAGCTGGCCAGCTCCCATCTCAAGGAAAGTGGTACTCTATTACTTAATTAACTGACAAGTTTCCTCATCTTCACGAGTAAACAATGGGGACCATTGTTTCCTAAGTAAGGAGGTCTGATCGACATTACAGTTGGCAAGTCATCAATGTCGATACAACTTTGACAAGTTTCGAATCGACATGACTTCGACAAACTCAGCAACTTCGACACAACTTCGATGAGTCTCAACTTTGAGACATTGCGACACACTCCACACCTTCAGCATCTTCAGCAACATCACAGTTTCGGGACATTGACAAGCAGCATCGACATGTGACCAACGACTGTTGAACTTCATTAGACTGTCTCTCTATCTTCCAGACGACTATAACGGTTGAACTATTGAACCGTCATAACTTCTTCTTCATAACTCAATGTAATGGCAAGGAACCCAAGCGTCTCAACACTCTTTATATAAGCATGTATAATATTGTAACATACAACAAGTTATCTTGTCAATAATAGAAAAACAGTTCGCATTCTTGCATATTGTCGGTGCATAGTTGTGTTTATCTATGTAGTGTAATCTTGCTTTGCTTATTATGCTTCTTATTTCTTCCGCCATAATAGAGCTGACTCATTCAGTCGAACTGTTGTCCCCCTCGTGCTTCCTGGACATGACTTGGATCACTTCGCCACTGACCTAACCTTCGAAGAAGCTTGAGAAAACTAGTCGTTAAAGTTTTTGTTTCAAAACTAACCATTATATAGTACTTTCAGGAAATCAGATTTTTTCGCTTTAAGGCATGCTTGTCCATTGAAGACACATTTAATGTAAGGAAAGGACTAATATCTAAGGTATATTTGGATAATGAACATAACATTTAATGTTAACATAGCCAGTTTTGGGCTCGTCTTAGTTTGGATTATGGATATAAAAAGCAAAGAAGCAGATAGTTACCTATTTTACCGTGAGTAACTTCTGAGTGTTTACCAGCAAAGAACAGAGCATTCCGACAGTACATGTCTGAGAAAGAATACCTATAAGAGATATTAAATAAATTTCAATAGTATGTTCTAGAATTACTTATGAAGACTCCCGTGGAAACAACAACTCAAGAGAAGGGTGGGAATTCTACAGCTTCACATCCGCATGCACTAGAATCCAAGCAGAAGGGTAAGCAGAATACCAAGGAACAACAAAAGCCTCAGGCTGTAGAAACACCAAGAGATGAACAGGAAGAGCGACCTCGCGAGAGATCAATTATGTTGATACCTGAATACATTCTACCGCGCATATATGATGAACTGGTGATAGTGCTGAAGAAGAACTTGTAGTATGACATCCCTCTACCGCCGATGTCAAGCCATGTTCGGGAGAAGGAAAAATTGTTGGGCAAGATCCCATAGTGTAAGTTCACACATTACGATCTATTGAATTCGACCAAGTATCCACAGTTTCAACCAGACCGATACATGGGCAGAAAATTTGATGACTGCACTAAGCAGACGACCATACAAGAACATGACTATATTGCACTATTACAGTCTTCAAGACTGTTGAACCTATTAAGTATTTCGCACTTTGGGCAAAGTCAATATCTAAAAACCATCATGCATATGTTTTTGTCGTGCACACACCAAGGATACTTGTGGCTAGACCATAAGATAAATATAAATATCGACCCAATCTATAGGATCACCCATCTAAGCAAACGAGGTAGTGACCCCATAATAGAGCTTGTGGGTACGAACAAAGATAAAGAACTTGCCAAGAAGATGAAGAGAGAATTTGGGTTAATTAAAGGAATTCATGGGTATCAAGTAGACCAGATTAAAGATGATGCCACGCAGTTCACAGTGCAATTGCTCATAGATAGAGTACTAAGAAAATGCAGACCGACAGAAGTGTCAGCTGCTGCGATCTCCCTTGCCGCTAAAGCTAAGGACGGGATACCATTCAATTGGGTAGACTACTTATTGAATGAATTTATGGATGATGTAGCATATGCACAAGAAAATGGCTATCAATTTCACTTCAGCTGGCTGATAGTCCTCATCACATTTGTGGGTTGGAAAGAGCCAAAGTACCAGCAGAATTTATCGGTGTTCATTGGAGATTGTCGCAGAGATCGATATGCAAATATGTGGAACAATGAAAGGACAAAAAGACAAAGGTTGAACAATGCTCAATTATATACATTTTATGAGCAATTATGCGAGGTGATTATTTGCACTTTGCGTATAGCAGATAACAGTTGTGTACATCAAGAAGATGAGATTCAAGGATGGTCCCCATTCTATATTCATGCAGCCCAGAGAGCCATCAAATTCAGAATGGTATGAGGTTCAATATAAGCTGGATGCGTTGAATATTGGCTCATTATTGAGGATTGGCCGTCGGAATGGAAGTTGATGCACTAGAAGCATTTCTGATGACATCTGATGAGAGTGCCGATGATAGTTATCAACAAGATAAAGGAGAAGATGATCAGCAGGAAGAAGAGCAAGAACAATAGCAAGATGGCTATTCGACAGTAGGAGAAAAGGGAAATAACCCCAACACAGATGTGTTGGAGCTGGAAAGAAGAAATACACAAAAGCCAGATAAGACTCAGTTTGATGCGAAGTTACGTGACGATGACTATGACTGCATCGCAGTCAGAGTTCATGCACATTGTAGCTGGAGTTTTCACCCCAACTTGTGCTAAAAATAACCTACTAAGGATTCAGGAACTCTTAGTAGCAGTTTGATAATGGGTAGCAGTGATATGCAAAATGAGTAAAAAATAAATATTAAAACAACATGTGCAAGTGCTAATATAAAAGTAAATCTAAACTAAAAAAGTAAAAAATAAATAACCATGTGGAACTCAGTAAGATATTTGAAGTTTTTTTGTATTAATGGAAAACAAGGGATTGAAATGGTTTACCTCCAATGATAAGGTTCTGGGAGTTCTTGCAGCAGTATGAGAGTAGTCCACCAGTTCTCTAGAGTTCCCTTCACTTCTCCAAATGCCCAATGGGGTGGCCAAGACTCAACTATAATGGTGGAGCTGAAGTTGAAGGTGATAGGCTAAAGTTCAATAGGAATTTTGGCAGCATAAGGGTATGAAGATTGGTTTATGGATGTTGAATGGGGGCTTCCATCACCTTTTTATGGTGATTTTGGGTGGACTTTAGAAATCATTTTGATACGGTGCATAGAAAGAACATTTGGAGTAGGTTAGAGGAGTTAAATGTGCCTTTTGGGTTGAGGTCTATACCTATAAGGCTATATGAGAACATCATTTCCAAGTTCAATAACTTTAAAGGATGGTTTCATGATACTAACTATAATATGGGAGTTAAGCAGGGGTGCTCCCTCTCCCCTACCCTTTTTTGCATTACATTGATCAGACGGAAGGTTGTTTAGAAGAAGCAAGTTGTACTAGAACGACATTAGCAGGAATAGTCACCTTGCTTCTTCTCTATGCTGATGATATAATGCTTAGGGAAAGGTGGCTCTATGATCTTGTGAAGCAATTAGGAATTCTCAAGGACTTCTACTCCAATATAGGCATGATTGTTAACATCGACAAAACAAAATTCATGGTTATCAAGTCCAATAAGGGAACTCACGATAATTTTGTATATGACAATAGAAACATGGAGGAAGTGACTTCTTATAAATATCTCGAAATTGACTTCCATCACAAGATCAACTGAAATTAAATCACAAAGAAGAGGAATAATGGAGGGTGGAAATCCCACTTTGATCTTGAAAACTACTGTAAAGCAACAAACCTTTTGATGTGGGACATAAATAAATTCCTCTTTAAAACACTCATCACTCTCATTATCTTATATGGATGTGAATCTTGGTGTTGCAGCATTTCTAGTAAATAATGGAGAATGATTGAGCAAATCTTGAAATGGTTTATTACCTATAATATTAAAATTAAGAGCAATATTCCCTACCCATTTCTCCTCTTAGAAGTAGGGTTCTCCCCCATTGAAAGTATTGCTATGATTAGGTATCTAATGTACAAGCACAAATTAAACAATACAAGAGACCACTGACTTCGTAAAATTTCTCTTAACTCCATCCAAAAACACATATGCCTCAAGTAGGGGTGGCATAAAGATGCCATAACTTGGTTAAATAATTAGGGAATTGACAAAACTATCACTCTGCAAAACATTGATAACATTAAAACTATTATTACTTCTATGTTGAAAGAGAAAATGTGGTGTAAGGAAGATTTAGAGGTTAAAAGAAAATTACGATATTATAAAGAGATAATTAACCTAATCTTGAGGATCAAAATTATCTCTCTAAATTAACGAGCTCAAAGAAAAAAAGTTAATATGACAACATTAGAATGAACTCTCATGAGATCCATAGTGAAATTGAGCACTAGACTACTCCTAAGACGCCATGGGAGGAAAGGAATTGCCACCTTTGCAAGTATATGAACATTGAAGGTGAAAATCACTCTCTTAGTGCCCCACCCACACCCGCATTAGATCTTGGTTCCATAATATTTTCTCCAACATCGACCTCTCTAAGATTCTAATCCCTCAAAACTATGGCGAGCTAGGGAAACTTCTCCCTAATGCTTTTGAGCATACGAATAATATTTTAAAACAAAGCAAATAATCTATAGCTTGTCATTTCTCTTAATGTCCTATGGATCGAATTTGGACATTAATCACCATCATCATCATCATCAATTATTTTAAACAATTATTTATTATTGTAATAATAAAAATAAATAAAAAATAAAAACAAGAATTCAAGGAACTACTTATCAACCAACAATCATCTAACGATCATCTAAGGCTAGTTTATCTTAAATCAAGAACACCAATTCAAGGGACTACTTGATCATACAACAATCATATAACGGTCATCTAAGGCTACTTTATCATTAAATCAACTCTTTATGAATACAAATCTTGTGGGATCATTATAAATACGAAGTTTGTGATCAACAATTTATCATAAAGTGTTCTCTATATGTTGCAGACTACTTGGAGTGTGCCTTGCTTGTGCTGCAAAATATCTTGAATAACGAGTATTCCAATTGCTATTGTTTAAAACAATTTATTTTAGTTGAAAAGGGACAATGAACAGTGGAGATATATTAAACGTAGGGAAAGGATCACTTGCTGTGAAAAAGGGAATATCATTGACTTGGAAGAAGGATGGGATAGTATTTATAAAGCTATTCTACACTTAAGACATTGGTTGGAGGAGGGAGATCTCAATTGTCTGATGACCGTGGATGAGCTTGTGGTTGTTTATACTGTCGTCTACAATATGTGTGCTCATAGATACCATGAGTTTTATTCAGAGCAAATTATCTTTGATAGATCTAATGATTACACTAGAGAGTACATATATTTAATAATATATGTTAGATGTACTCTCTAGTAAAATCCTTAGATATATCATAGCTAATTTTCTCCAAATATAATTCTTGGTGCAGATATTGTACACTATAATGTAAACAACCACACACTTGTCTGCAATCATCAAACAATTGAGATTTCTCACTACCAACAAGTGTCTTAAGTGTAGAATAGGTTTATAAATAATATCACATCATTCTTCTAACTCAATAATATTGCCTTTTTTCATAACGTTCCATTCTTCCTCTAGGTTTAAGATATTTCAATCGTTCATCATGCTTTTTCAACTAAACCCAACTATTTCAATTAACAATATACCTTTGAATACTTAGTAATCAAAAGCTTTGGCAACACAAGGCACATTGTAATATTGCCCTTTTCCATAACATTCCATTCTTCCTCTAGGTTTAAGATATTTCAATCGTTCATCTTGATTTTTCAACTAAACCCAACTATTTCAATCAACAATATACCTTTGAATACTTAGTAATCAAAAGCTTTGGCAACACAAGGCACATTGCAAGAAGTCCACATCGTATAGAAAACTTGTGTGATAAATTGTTCTTCACAAACTTCATATTTACAATGATCCCACAAACTTTGTATTTATAAATAGTTGATTTAATGGTAAAATAACCTTAAATGAAATGGTAAAATAACTTTAAATGAAAGTTAGATTACCAAGTAATACTTCATATTTACAATGATCACTAGTACGCTTCTCAGATAAATTTGCAGAAAGATCACCAGCAGTGAGAAAGATCACCAGTACGCTTCTGAGATATATTTGAATGGACCTATTGCGCTAGTCGATTTGTTTGGGTTTCAGCCTGACTCAGGCTGCCGCAGACTGCCGCACTTTGGAAGGGGAAAAAACCTCACCCGGGATGAGTATGTTTCTTAGTCTGCAATAATATTTTTTGGCTCGATTTCAGTTTTATAATTGACATGTCGGTAGCGTTTTTGGTATTTAGGATGATAATCGTTATTTACAGATGGCAGTGTTGGTGGTAGAGGGAGATCAGCCGAAAAAGAGAATGTAAGTCCAATCCATCCAGTAGCTGTGTCACACGCCAACAAATTCCCTGGCTCTGGTTACTACAACGAAGACATAAAAATACAATAAATCAATAAAGGGCACTAGCTAACCTTTCTCGTCTATTCTGGAACCAGACATCAACTTGCAATGGAGGAGTTTGTTTGCTCAATGGAACTCAGCAATGTAGCGGAAGAGGGCAGTACCAAGAAGAAGCTCATACTGTCTAGAAAGCAGTGTGGGTAGTTTTTCTTTACTCATGATTTGGGCTGCTGCAATTTCTTTTTCTTCCACAGGAGCAAAAGAAGAATTTGGCATTTGAGCTGAATCTCCTTCCTCGCAAGTTGATGTATGGTTCCAGAATAGACGAGTAAGGTTCTTCCCATCAAAATCCAGGAACAAAAATTAGAAACAATGAAAATAACACCAACCTATGGCTTAGAGAGAAAACATAAAGATGGTCTCTGCTGAAATAGCAACCTACAACTTTTCATAGGCGATGATGTGGCAACCATCATCATGGCTTTGTTCCCTCCCATCTTAATCATTTTTTTGGCTATTTACTTCTAATTTTGGTTATTCAACTATATATATATAATGGCTAAAGACATGACCTGAGAACTAGTTTGGTGAATTCTGATCTGTATTGCCAAATCAGTTGTTCTCTCCTTTTGTAGGGCGAAAGAAACTTAAGTTAGTGACAACTTCGAAAGGAATATTTTTATTTTTATGAATGCCCTATAATTTTTTCTTAAATGGAATTCTGAAAAATAACCATGATCAGGTCTATTTTTGTCTTAAAAGAAGGCATCAAAACAGTAAAAGTTGAAGATAATAATATAATAGAACTTGTACTCTGCATTTACAATCACATTCAATTCAACTACGTTCATGCATCCTATGAATCAGATTGAAAATTTGGTGAATATTACGATTCTGCA